>MUZC01004432.1:327696-355498 GCA_002072015.1 Radix auricularia | reverse complement strand
TTTTCAACCAAAACCGGCGTGCGACAAGGGGGCGTTCTGTCCCCCTGTTTGTTTAACATCTGTATCGACCATGTGCTAAAAAGTGCCGTCGATAATGGCCCCGGTGGTATTACAATATACCCAAGCGAACATTCCATCACGGATCTTACTTTTGCCGATGATATTGCATTGCTTGCGGATTCTCCTGACACCATGCAGGCAATGATAGATCGCATCGTACAGGCAGCATCAACTGTGGGACTCAAGCTCAACTGTGCCAAATCAAAATATTTTGCAGCCAATCTAGATCCTGCATCGCTAAATGTTGACCTGACGATTGGAAATGATCGCATGGAATCGGTTAACTCTTTCACGTACCTTGGTAGCCGAATATCTCCTAATGGGCAGCTGGACGAAGAAATGCCAATCAGAATTGCAAGAGCGTCATCAATCTTTGCAGCCCTAAAACATTTTTGGAGTAGACCCGATATTCGCACCAAAACGAAAACCCGAATCTACTGTGCGACGGTCCGAGCCACGCTATTATATGCTACTGAAACGTGGCCCGTAAAAATAGACCAGCTTAGAAAAATGGAAGCCTTCGACCACCGTTGTCTCCGACGAATTGCAAAAGTGCGTTGGTCAGACTTTATTACCAACGAGTCTGTTCGCCAACGATGCGGACTAAAACACCCTCTAGCCGCAACGATGATTTTGCGCCGTTGGAAATGGATCGGTCACGTTATGAGGATGCCTGATTCCCGATTGCCCTATAAAACTTTTACCAGCCTACAGGGGCCAACTTGGAAACACCCCAAAGGAGGCGTTAAACAAACAACGCAGCGATATTTCCACAAGAAGGCCGAGGAACTTATTATGATCCCATTCAGCCTTGGCCGGAAAAAGTTTAACGATTCGTGGCTACAACATCTTAGATCGATTGCCGCCGACCGGGTGCAATGGCGTACCATTTCAAACGACATGGCCAATGCTCACTGTGGGCGGAATGGCCGTTAAGCAACAAGTAAGTAAGCATTTACTTCTAATATGTCCAATGTATCGCGATTATCCATTCTTAGGATTGTGTCAATCTGAATGAAGAAATAATTATCTATTTTATTTATTGGTGCACAGAGGCCACACATTAAAAGTAAGAATTAATAATGAACTGTGGTTATCATAAACTGTTTTGCTGGATAAGTTGGCTTTGGGACGAGAGATTGAGGTCTACGTGTTGCACACATATCCCTTACTGTAAACAAATTCAGAGTTTAAGTTATTCTCATTATCTATTTCTTTGATGAGAACGTTACTTGTCGATTAGAAATAAATACTTGAAGATTTCATTTCTAAAGCTGGCTATAAAGCCTAGTTGTGTTTTGCGTTGTAAAATACATCAAGCTCTCATGCTTGTGTAACTATTGCTGAAAGGGATACAGCCAGGGGCCCCCGGTGGTTTTGAGGCCCCCAAACTTTTTATATTTTATAATGTAAGTGTACAAATGTTTGGACCAACCCTTAATGTAATAATAATAATTCAAATAATTTAATAAATCGCATCTATTTATCTGATTGCTATTCAGACCCAATAGTCTTAATAGTCGAAAAACTTGATTTGAATGGCTCGCTCGGAGAAATTATTAGAGAAATTTTTAAAATATTTTTAAAATTTACCAAATTTGATAATCTCTGCTGGTCATGTAAAAGAGTATAGGTTTGTGTTGCAAGCTATGTCGGGATCGATTCCCAAAATTTTATTTTTACACACATTTTTAATATACTAACAAACACTTCAATAGTTATTTCTTTGGTTTTTTTCTTTCTTTTTTTCTTAATTAATATTTTTGGTTGGGAAAGCCGTTCCCATAGTACAGACAAAGCATGATCAAGGTACCAATAGACTATTTATTTACAGTCTTATATTAGCTGCTAGATATCATTTTATTTAAAGGGACGCTGGCTGGATAGGGCCCCCATTTGATTGAAGCCAGGGTCTCCGTGCAGTCTTAATTCGCCCCTGCTGTGTAATACCCTAGGAAACGGGATCATACTGAAATGAAATTGGTGTAAACTCTTACAGTACTGATATAAAGTTAGTGTTATTTCAGTGTAATACTATTGTAAAACATATGATGTGCTACCCATTTTGTAATGGTATAATACCGCTATAACGGTATGTTTCTGGTAAATAATAATAACCCCTTTCAGACCATGACGGCCGATGAGGCAAGTGAAATAGCGTTCACACGTTTAAGTTAGCCAACATACTTTTATGATATTTTCCGAATTTTGTTAGTCCAATGTGATAAAATATAAATCAAGTGAATGAGCGTGATATGATAAAACGAGCAAAATACCCGTGCTACGCTACGGGGTAGGCACAATAAGAATAACTTCATTTGATTTTGGGTCTCAAATTTGTCCTTTAAAAAGAATGTAAACGCATCTGGAAATTAGGGTAGTGATAAATCAAACCCCTTCTTAATAAAAACAACGATATGTGTGTCGAGAAAAATATAAAAAAATATAAATTTAAATATTATCGATCAATTTTGGATTTTTTGCTTTATAATAGCATGATCATTATCATCTGTGGCTCTACAGCCCATGTAGGGCCCTGGCCTGCTCCACGACATGCTTTCAGCTAAAGCCCATGTAGGGCCCTGGCCTTCTCAACCATATCCTTCAATTCAGATCAATTGATGGCTTTCTTTCACCATGCTCTAACCCCTTAAATAACGCATGCTATATACTCTACCAGAATAACACATGTCGTTAACAGTTACAAAAATCTAACGGGCAAGGCTCACTTTCTTTTCACGTGAACTAAAACAGGAAAACAATATCTTTCCACATGATTCCTTTGGTTCTTAGAAATAGCTCGCTAAACACCCATTTCATTGATAGTCTAAGCATGAAATTAGTTCAAGACGAATAGGATATTTTTAGCCAGATGATATTTGTGAATATTGTGGCTTGGGTAAAGTGGAAAATATGGTTTATTTGTTTTAAAGGCACATGTTCCTTTAACGTAATTAAAAACGTAAGAACAATGCTGCTTTTTAAGAAAATGGTGGAAATTGATCTCCTTATAAATTTTATGTCAATCATTATATATTGCCGCACATTGTTTCTAATGGTAACAATTCACTTTATATCAATCTTTATTCCCGTTGTATACTATTGATCCAATAAACTCAAAACAGCTTATCTTATCTTATCTTAGATATACAGACGCTCCTTCTATGCAGAAGATAATTGCGTCCACAGACCATGAGAGATGATCTGTTGGCAAGTGATGCAGCGGTCACAGGCCACGGCTATAGGGGTTCCACGCATTACCCCAGCCGCCTAACTATTGTCTAGTTGGGTACCCATTCGGAGCTGGGTGACTCGGAGACTCCTCAGGCCCCGAGAACAAATCTTCACCTTGGTGTGGATTCGAACTCGTGACCATCGGTATGACAGTCAAGAGCGCTACCTCTCGACCACCACGTCCCACAAAATGAGTTGTTGTCATAATACGCACTTTCTTATGCTAGATCCTATTTATAGGTCGTAATACCCGTGACATTTCTTTACATTTGATATATTTACACCTTAAAGAACAATTTTTACCCAAAGCGTATGTCATGCAACTGCATTGTTCGAGAAATGTACCCAATTTTTTAAAATGGATGTTCCATCATTCGTGAGGTCTTAGAGTAAAATACATGTTTTAAGATTACATTTTTCATGGGAAAAGCTCTCCAAAACAATATTAATATTTCTAGGCTAAGCATGGCCTTAGTCAAATGAATATAATTTTTTTTGTATGCACCAGATATTAATTATGTGAATATTGATGCTAAATTAAGGTGTGTATGAGTTAATTTGTTTTAAAGTAAAACCTAAAATCGCAAGGTTTGAGCTGAAAATGTACCCTGCTGGTTTACTTTAGTTGTGCAAAAAGTATGTTCTATTTGGTGGTTGGAGACTTCAACCCCGGACGATTCGACCCCGGACGGTTCGACCCTGGCAGTTCAACCACAGGACGTTTCGTCCCCAGGTGGTTTCGACTCCTTTCGGTTCGACCACGGACGGTTCAACCCCGGGCGATTCGATCCCGGACAGTTCCACCACGGGACTTTTCGACCCTCGGGTGTTTCGACCCCGGAGTAAAGACCCTTTCGTTTCTAAACTGATATTTCTTCATTTATAACGTGTTATTTTATTACTATTATTATTTTAAATTAATTTTTGGTATATTATAAATTAGAAATTAAAAACAGAATTTCAACTCCTATTCCAAACACACTTAAAAAGACCATAAGTTAAATTGGGTTTTTTAAGATATATATATTTAAGTGGCTCAAAGATTTTCGCTGTGATAACAAAAATAAATGATTTTTTAAAAAAATGTGGATAAGCAGTACAATGCACCTCGCAGGCGTTGGAACCAATACAAACGCGCACCATTCAATTTACTTCTTGTGTTCCTTAACACGTGAAGACCTAAATCGCAGGAAATACTGATTTTAATAAGACGTACAAAGTTGTCAGTATTTTTAAACATGTTACAAGAGCTGACTCAGTGACCACTTCACGCCGTGTGTCGTGTGCTGGCGAAGGTTATGGGAAAGGTAAATAAAGTGAGGTGGAGGTTGCAGTGAGAATGTAGGCACCTTTAGGAAGGACGATATGATCACATTGCCTTTTTATTGCCCGATTACATCGGATTGGGTTTGGGGTCGATTTAGATAGGATTTGAATCGCGCAATTTTCACAATTATGAATGTACGATGAATGTTGACTGGTTATACGTGTACGTACTTTTTAAAATCATCGTAAAATAAACGTTACAAATAACTATTTCAAACTGAATTTAATTTTTAATGCATAATAACATTATGCTGAATTATTTTTATACAAAAAACTAAATTTTAAAAAGTATATATACAAAAAATAATAATAAATTTCACCGGTGTAGATAGAAAGGGGTCGAAACGTCCTGGGGTCGAAACGTCCTGGGGACGAAACGTCCTGTAATCAAACTGGCAGGGTCGAACAGTCCGGGGTCGAAGTGTCCGTAATTCTTCATATTTATATATTTTAAAAGGGATTTAATGTTGTTATTTGCCTGCATAAAGTTCACTGATTTATCAAAAAATCATATTAGCTTGCAATATAATTTTTCCGACAGTATATTACAATAGAGAAAACAATTATGAGACCTAAACTCAAACAAATATGAGTGGTTTAAGAAGATAAATTCTGGTTGTCATGTTAGAGGCGCAACATTAGCAGACATAGAAATAACCAAATCACACACATATACGCACATAGCCCCCCCCCCCCCCCCCCCCCCACACAAACTTGCACCGATAGACAACTCTGCAGTTTTAACCAAAATACTGTATTTTAATATTGCATTATTCTAGCAATAAGTCTTTTTTAACGTAAGATTTATCATTCATCTACCAATTAATCCACAACATCCATTCCTTTACAGTTTATCCATGACGTTTATTTAGGACAAATTAGATTTATTTTTATTGAGGTATTTAATACTTATGTCACTTGGATGCGTAGGGTTGGGTAGATTTTTGAATATTGTCTATTTGTTTAAAAACACACGTTGAATCGCAGGGTTTGGGTTAAAATTTTACACTGCTGGTTTTCTTAATCTTTGCAAAAAGGATATTATCAGTGGCTAAGAAATAGTGCCACTCAGGGCTCGGCATTATTATAAACTCATGACCCAAGAAATGAAATGCACCCTTCAAATAGTTCACAAAGTTGACCTCTTTATAAATATTACAATTCCGCTATTTAACCCCACTCTTACAAAAGTGTATTAACGCTTATACACGTACCATTGTATTATTTAAAATCCCTGAGCGTTTACTTTCCAGACGAATTTCCTTAATGTCAGTTTATGATGAAATCGATCCAAAACACTTACTTGTATTAAGTAAGCTCCTAAGAGAAATACATCTTTCTCCTAAAAAATATTTGCAATTGTTTTTATGATAAATCACTTATTAAATGCTTCAAAAGCAGTTTCGTGTTAATTTTTCTATTAAGATTTTCTGTAATTTTGACTTGTTATAAGCCCGTATAAAATTTGCCTCCATCCGATTAGGGGCCGTCCATAAATGACGTCACGCGATTTTGGCCGATTTTGTACCCCCTCCACCCTACGTCACGCGTCGTCAAAAAATCGTCGACCCCCCCTCAAAAAGTACGTCACAAAACTTTGACCCCCCCCCTAAAAAAAAAAGAAAAAGAAAAAAAAAAGAAAGAAAAAAAATATATTTTCTATAATTTGAAAATAAGAATGTTTCAAATCACTTTTTTGTCATTTAAGTATTTATTTATTGTAGGTCTACATTGTATTTTCGTAACATGAGTGAAGCTATGTAAAAGATATTAAATAAATTAAATTACTTGTAAGCCAGTGATTCTCAAACTTTTTCGTATCAGACGACCGGCAAGAATTTTTCCATTTCATCAGGTACCACTGCATTCTTTTCCCGTTTTGATATATTTTCTCTGTACTTATTTGATAGCATAATGAGCCTCTACACAGCTTAAAGCCCTATAAGATTAAGTATGAATTCGGCTTGTTTTATATATTACATTAAAAAAAATGTTTTGTTGCCATGGCATAGCACGACAGCTAACGAACAATGCAGCGGTAATATCAAAAACCATTGATGTGATTAACCTTCGCGATTAAGCTCGCGAATGTGACTATTGATATTACAAGGATCATTGCATTGTTTATAGACCTAGAATATATAGATACAAGACAATTCCTCAAATTGATTTCGATCTTCTTATGACATTTTCCCTGCTAAGTATATGCACATCAAAGGCATTTGATCTAAAATTATCACATTGATATCACATCTCATGTTTTCTAAAAATTATTAGGTATGCGCTGGAAGAGGAAAATGGCCCATTCTGTATGAACCCCACATTTGTGCAGGAAAGTAGGGTGTCATCTTGTGCGTCGCAAAATACAGTAATTCTTGCAAATTGAGGACTGAAATACTATGACATTGTTAAAATATCCAACATTATCATAACTTTTAACTCCGAAGCTCACACATTTTTTTTTCAATTCTTTCTTTTTCAGGATTTCACGTACGTCACACAGCAGTTGTAAATATAATGTCTCCAATAAATTATCTCATTTGGGGTAAAAAGGGAACTCTTGGGGGTAATGTTCAATCATTGTGGGTATAGAAAATTTGCTAGAATCCGCTACTTTTGGGTTAACAGTATTGTTAATATAAACTTTTATAATTTTAATATTTAGGTATCCTATTGAACTAGTCGGTTTTTTTCAAACCGTTTAACTTTTTTAACCGGCTCTCAAGAAAAATAAATAAATAAATAAATAAAATGTTTAACATCCTTAGATTATATTTTATTTCAATGCATAATGAATGTTCATTCTCTGTTGGGTTGAGCCGTTAGGCTCTTAAAACCCGGTTCAATTTTTCGCAGGCGAGCCTCAGCATTCGGGCATCGCCGTAGAGGTAGTCCTCTGCAGGTGTTGCAACTTCACCAAATAAAGCCCCGTCCAACTCGGGGCAACTCTCTAGCACATGGGTCACCGTTTCCTCCGGGTAGCTACACAACCTACAGGCCAGTTCCCTTCTAGTGTCAAACTTGTATAGGTAGTTTCGTATGGGACAATGGTCAGTTCTCATTCTAGTTATGAGGGACTGACTACCACGATCAAGTTTCCACCAGGCATCGCTTTTGCTCGGTCGCGGCAGTTTCTGGTATACCTTTCTGGCCGTATTCCCATTCTTCCAGCCCTCAAGCCATTTCTCTCGGAAATGGTCTTTTAGCCACGACTTGACCCCCAGTTGGGTCAAGGGCTTATCGGGTTGGGGCTGGGCTGCGCCTGCCCTGGCCAGTGTGTCGACCCTGTCTGATTGGGCCGTGCCGCAGTGTCCAGCCATGTACTGTAGAACCACCTTGCCGCCACGTGCTAGGATGTCACCTACTGTATCCAGAATGGCACTTACTATCTTGGCCTCCAGAGAGCTTCGACTCAAGGTTTCGAGCGAAAACCGAGAGTCGGTGAAGACCACGACAGTCGGGAAATTCTTTCTCTTAGCTAGACGACGGCGTACTTCCTTCAAACCCTTGTGGATCGCGTCCAGTTCGGCTTCGTGACTACTGTTCGTGGATCCACACGGCCCCGACAGCTCTACGCTGTCCGGCCCTGGTTGGGGGTATTGAATTAGTACACCGTATCCACTTTTGCCATCTCTTAGACGTGAGCCGTCCGTGAAGACTTTTACCACGCTGTCTCCATAGGCCTCGATTGTGCGCAGAGTCTCGTCTCGCAGGAGCTCGACGGGACTGGCCCGTGTCACCGCGGTATTTGCCAGTGTCAGACGTATATCAGGCGGGTCAAGGCTTTCATGTGGTCCTCGAGCAGGGACCAGTTTCATTCGTTCCCTGAGCTTGGGTAGGGGGACTGAGTCTTCAAGTTCGTGGACCGCGTCCATAAAGGAGGGTCTCTTCAGTCTTGTCCTCTTAACCCAACGGTCTTGCAGTTGGTAGCAGGGTTCGTCATGCTCCAACCTACGGTATCGCTCCACCGTAGTCATGATTGCCTTTTCTCGCCTAATCGCCAGTGGTTCTACGTTTGACATTATTTCTACCGCGGCGGTGGGTGTGGTACGTAACGCCCCACATACGAACCGTAGAGCTTGGTTCTGTATTCGGTCCAAGCCCTCTAGAGCCGTGCGGCTCGCAAAGGCCTGGACCGGGAGGCTGTAATCAATAGCACTTCTCACGCTACCAAGATAGAGAGCTCTTAGTAGTCTTGCGTCCGCTCCCCAACTCGTGCTAGCCAGTTTCTTCACCAGGGACAATTTAGCTGTGGTTTTGGCGCATAATTCACGTACATGATTATGCATCTGGAGTTTTTGGTCCAGCTTTATACCCAAGTACGTTGGTGTCCGGTCCCAATTTAGCCTCTTACCGCAGATCTGAAGCACCACCTCGTGCTTCAGAGCGTTCCGTCCATTAGTGAAAATGGAGTGGACCGTTTTTTCCGTATTTACCTCAAGGCGCCATTGGCTGGCGTAATTTTCAATACGGTTCAGATCATGCTGCAGCCGGTTCTGCAGTGTTGCAACGTCCTTTCCCGAACTCCATATAACCAGATCGTCAGCAAACATGGCATTCTGGGACTCGAGTATGCCTTGTAGATCGTGGACGTAGGCTAAGAACAATGTACAGCTAAGCGCTGAGCCCTGCGGGAGCCCGTCTTCCAGTCGTGCCTCACTGGATAGCGCTTCTCCAAGCCGTGTCTTGATCGTTCTGTCCGTGAGGAACGATTTAACCCAGCCGTACATTTTAGCAGTGACACCTAACTGCTGTAATTTGTATAGGAGCCCTCCACGCCACACCTTATCGTATGCTTGCTTTAGATCGAAGAACACCGCAACTGTGTGGTTCTTCATCTGGAGTTCGTTTGTCATGGTCTGAATTAAGCGTAGTGCTTGGTCCATCGGGTTGCGTCCCTTGCGGAACCCACCCTGAGCCTTCGGAATGCTTTTGGTTTTCTCGAGGTACCAATAAAGCCGTGCGTTCACTAACCGTTCTGCTACCTTTCCCACACACGACGTGAGGGAAATGGGCCGGTAGCTGGACGGGTGTTCGCCGGGCTTCCCTTCCTTACGTATTGGGGTAATTATGGCCTTTTTCCACAGCTTCGGCAGTGTGCCTGTAGTCCAGGTTCGATTGATAAAACTCAATAGTTTTATTCGGCCTGTCGTGCCCAGATGCTTGAGCATTTCATTGTGAACCTTGTCTGGCCCTGGTGCTTTACCAGTTTCGCATTTGTTGAGTGCGGTTTGCAACTCTGTCAACGTGAAAGGTGCTTCGAAAACCTCGATTTGGGGGCCCCTGCTTTGTCTCCTGGTGCCCTCCTTTCGCATTTGGTCGATAGTTTGGCTAAAGTCAGATCTGGCGCCTTTTTTATTCACCTGTGCAAAGTGTTTGTTCAGCGCCCGTGCGCGCTTTGTTTCACTTGCTCGTTGGCCCTTTGTCGTCGTCAAAGGGTTGGGATTTTTAGCTTTGCCCGCACCAGATAATGCATCGATTAGCCGCCAAACTTTTCTACCATCTGCTAGGTCGAGTTTTTCGCACGTATTGACCCATTTGGCCTTCTTCGCCTTTTCGACAGCAGCACGGACTTCGGCCGTCAATCTGTTGTACGCCCTACGAGCTTCGGGCGTCTTCAGCTTGGCAGCTTTTTTCCGTGCTTTCGCTCTTCGTTTTACCAAATCGTTCAGGCTCCTGTCCCAGTAGGGCCTGAATTTCTGTTTCCCGTTTGTCCTCGGGATCGTCTGTCTCGCAATCCCGAGGATTGTGTCAATAAACTTCTCGTAGGTTTCATCCACGTTGCCTCCTGCAACGTCCAGCAGAGCGAGCTTGGTCTCGCTCTCGGTCTCGTATCTCCGCCAGTTGGCCTTGCGGAACTGCCAGTGCCTTCTATCAAATCGAGGTTTATCCGTACCAAGTACAAACTCAATCAGTATTGGGAGGTGGTCGCTTCCANTTCCGCTATTTAACCCCACTCTTACAACAGTGTATAAACGCTTATACACGTACCATTTTATTATTTAAAATCCCTGAGCGTTTACTTTCAATACGAATTTCCTTAATGTCAGTTTATAATGAAATCGATCCAAAACACTTACTTGTATTAAGTAAGCACCTAAGAGAAATACATCTTCCTCCTAACAAATATTTGCAATTGTTTTTATGATAAATCACTTGTTAAATGCTTCAAAAGCGGTTCCGTGTTAATTTTTCTATTAAGAAATTTCATTTTCTGTAATTTTGACTTGTTATAAGCCCGTATAAAATTTGCCTCCATCCGATTATATACGTAGATGTATAAAAGCTTATATTAAAATGTAAAATTGATATTTCGTCTGCAATTAAATAATTTCTTCACATTTATTTCTATAGTTATTTAACAGTGACTAAGAGAAATTAATTCGACCCATCTTCGTGTGATTTTATTATTGTAAAATACAATTAAAAATATTAGAAAGGTTCCATTTTCTTTAAAAATAAATATGCGCCAATTAGCCTCAATCTTACCCAATTACATATTATAACTATAAATAATGCAATTTCAATAGCGACTATAAGTTCTTTTCAATGTATATTTTCCATTGTGGCAATTCATGCGAGTAATCGTCTAACTAATGCGCAAGGGCTCATTTCTTCTAAAATGAAACATAAGCTAAAATCATCTCTGAAAAAATGATTGGATATTGATCTTCTCATTAACAAATGTTTAAGTCACATTAAATGCTTCACGTTATCTTTTAAGCAAGCACCCACGAAGAACGCATCGGCAGAAACTAATGTTAAAAAAATTAATTGAATTTTTCCTAATCCAGTGCATAATTTTAACTTTACATAAACCATTACCTGGTAACGTCTTTTCAATATTTTGTTTCACTTTTAGCAATCTATGAAATAAATCGTTATTTCACAACTAATACAAACACACAGTCACAAGCACACACAGACGCAGAAACACACACACACATATGAACACACTCGCAAACATGCTAATTCACACAATCGGATTATCAACATCAAAAGTAACATCAAATAAATTAATATAATAAAAGCATCATGACGCCACTTCATTTTTTAACGGCGCTTTGTTAATCTCAAAACCAAAATCATTATGATTTTACGTCTATATTTTCAATTAAAAAAGGAAAGTAATCCAGAGTTGCGGGACATAGGGGATTCACACACACTGACTGGCGGACGCGCTTAGGCGCATTATATAACAGATAAACAAGAAAATAAAATTTAAATTAATATCGATAGCATCTCATATTTAAGGATTTAGTCAAAAAGTTTTGTCATTACGGCTGGGTTTTTTTTCTTCATAAAATATGGCATCTTTTAAAAAGGTTTGGGCACTCCCCCCCCCCCTTTCAATTAATTAATAAATAATTTTTTTTTAAAAATGACACAAAAAAGTTTTTGACTATAAATCCTTTATATGTGAGACATACTTAAAAAAGAATTAATGATGTTCAATACGCACTAAATACCCCTCATTAATGTAATATGTTGAATTAGCGGCACATGGTCATCGGCATTAAACTATCAACATTTTTGAAGGCGCAGTTCATATCCCCATCCTGCGTTCAACAAATCTCTGCTCTAAAACAGAATTAAAAGACAACTTCTCCAAGGCTCTAAGCTCCGCAGTAGTAAATTTCCCCACATATGAGACCTTATACCTCTTCGGTGTATTCAACGCCTGAGGAGTTGCGAATCGTTAAGCTTGGTCTTCCAATATTGGTGTAATGACCTTGGTAAAAGGGATAACAAGGGCCAGCGACTGTGCAGCACTTACAATCTGTGTTTATCCAAATTATTCCTAAAAGACAAGAACATCCACAAAGTGTCATGGAGACACCCCCACTCCAAGCACTTGCACCTGCTTGATCTTGTTCTCACCAGGCACTATGACCTGCCAAGTGTGCCCCAAACACGTAGTACCACAGTGTCGACTGTGACACACACATCTCTCTGGTTGCAAGTAGAATTTAATTAATAGCAAAGACAGGCGAGATGACCACAGAAAAAGACAAGCATGTGCAGCGCTGGACTAAGCACTAATTAGAACTCTATGAATCACATAATTTGATATCTCATTCTGCCCTAGAGAAAATCCCAGATCTACCAGGTCTTGATAAGCTTGATGCTTCATCGCCATTAGAGGTGCTTAGTAAGGGAATTGATCATCAGAATTGTGGGAAAGATCCAGGAAACGATTGTATTCCTGCTGAAGTCCTTAATTACGGCAAGCAAAATTTACTGAAGCCTCTGTACGAACACATATGCCATGGCTCAGAACATGGTCACATCCCACAGGATATACATGTCACCAAAACAGTCACACCTTAAAAAAATGTGATCGCATCGATTGAAACAAACATTGACCATTATTCCTGCTGTTTATTGTTGGATAGGCCCTTGCCAGAGTGGCCCTTGACCGCCTGAATTTCTAGCACAAAATGTCTGCCCGGATTCACAATGTGGTTTTCGGGCTGTCTGGTCAACCATGGAAATGGCTTTCACATTGCGTCAGCTACAAGAAAAATGCAAGGAGCTATAGAAAGCCCTCTTCTAAGGCATTTGATCTGGTCAGCCGCAAGGCACTTCTAAGTATGCTGGAAAAAATAGGACATTCGCCACGGCTTCTTTCCATCATCGAGTCCTTCCACATCAATATGCACATCACAGTGCTCTTTGATGGTTCCACCTCAGAACCCTTCTCAATTTGTAGCGTAGTCAAACAGGGCTGCAAACTGGCTCAAACATTCTTTGCAAATGTAAAACAATACCTTTCGATGATGTTGCGTTGTCCCAGGAGATACGTTAAACCGCTAGAATATTTTGTTGGTTTTTTGAATGGGAAGATATTGGCGGTAGAAAAAACTAAAGATATTTGTTAATACTGTGCAGAATGTTCTAAAATATTTTGTCGATATTTTGAATAGTGCAACGTATTTTTAAATACAGTTGAATGTCTCATGACGAGCAGCTCTCTTAAAGAGTAATTGGCAGAACGAGCAAACAAATGGAGAAAAAATGCGTCCTTATAGAGAAATATTACCCATAACCAGTGACGCAGAAAAGCGAATTCCTTTTTTTCCTGGAAATTCATTTGTGTGCCGGAACTTCCTCCCCAGTGCATTACTCGGCCTGTTAGCGTATTTTTTTCGTATGTGATCATCCGTTTTCCACAAACTTTGAATTCAGACAGTATTCGTAATTTTTTGTCTGTGGAAAAAATGGTAACCTGTACTAAAATTTCCTAAAACACACAATAAAACAATCATGAAATAGAAAAAAAACTGTTGAAATGGAACGAAAAATCATTGAAAAGCAGCGAGAAAAACATGTGATTTTGGTTAATCTATTGCGCACTTACACCACCATAAGACAAACCTTGTCTGTATACGGCAACAGAACTGATCGAACCGGTGCTTTATCTCTACCAGCGATGTCGTTGGTTTATAAAAATGCTCCATGGTTAAACAACGCACGGCGTAAACCTTTCTGTGCCATAGGAAGCGACGTTTTGTCTGAATGTTCTGAAGGGTATATCAAAAGCTCTAAAATCACATCTTTCACCAACAATTTCTAAATAACATCTGTCACCAAAAGTTTCTGAATCACATCTTCAAACAAAAGGTTCTAAATCATATATTTCATCAAAAGTTTCTAAATCATATCTTTCACCAAATGTTTCTAAATCACATAGTTCGAACAAAATATTATATTCATGAGTTTTTAAAATTTTTCTAATTGTAAAATAACATTTTTAAATGCAAAGACAAAAGCAAAAATCAAACGACATACCACTCTCAAGTCATGTGAAATATAGCTCCGGGCAATGCGATTAGAAGTCAGCGGTGACTATTTAACTGGGCTAACCACTAGTGAAGTTTTAAATCAGTAAAAAAAATTTGATGGTGACTCCTGCTTTTCCCAGGGATAAACTTTTTATTTCGTTATAGCGAGTTGGTTATTTTTTCAGTGTATTTTTTCTGTATTTTCTTTTGTTGATTTTTGTGTGAACATTTTTTATGCATTTATTTTCTGATAAAATTCTATTGAGCTAGCCATTGGTGTCCATTATATTTACTTTCTTTCGGTGAGTATACGTTTATTTGGTAATTTTTATATTTAGTTGGTCAGTTTTTCTTTGTTTCAGCGGCTCAGTTTTTTTTCCAAAAAATAAATAGAATTTTGATAACTAATTTCAATTTATGTCTATCAACATACATTTATGTCACTTCGATTACATCCCATTTGACGTGTCATAAATTATTTTATAATTTTTAACACACCTTCGCACTAAAATATGAGATGAGTGGTAGGATAGGGAAGGCAGCTACTGTTATGGCTAGACTGTACAATAGAGTCTGGTCCAATGCAAAGCTCACAGTTAGGGCTAATCTGAAGGTATACCAGGCGTGCGTACTGAGCACGCTCCTCTATGGATGCGAGTCATGAATTCCTATACCAGGAATTAAAGAAGGCTCAAAATAGCATCCACCTCAGATACCTGCGCCACATCCTTTACATCAAATGGCAATAGAAATTCCCCAACACAGAGGTCCTGGCTCAAGCAAGTATGAGCAGCATTTCAGTCATACTAAGCCAAAGACGCCTCCATTGGCTTGGACACGTCAAGAGAATGCGAACTTGTCGTATATCCAAAGATGTGCTATACAGCAAGCTGGTGACAAGGAAAAGGTCTGTTGGTCGGCCATGTCTCAGATACACGGACATATGCAGGAGAGACATGAAAGTAGCCAACATTGATATACAAAACTGGGAAAACCTGGGTGATGATAGGACCTCGTGGTGGGCTATAGTGAAAGAAGGATCACTAAGAGCAAAAGAGGAAACTAGGGAAGAAGCAGGTGGAAAAAGAGCGAGGACAAAGGCCAGGCAACACAATCCCACTACATTCGTGTGTGTAACATGCAGAAGAGACTGCCACTCTAGGACTGGTCTCATCAGCCACACCAAGAGCTGCAAATAATAAAAATAAATCTATCGTTTTTCGTAGACGGACAGATGCCATACAATTTTTAACACAGAAAACTTCGAGGCAATTATGAAAGGAATAGGCATTTAGGCCGCCCAGTGCGCCCACTCTTTTCAAAAGCCCAAGTAACTGTCCTTCTTTGATAAATATACAATATTAAACTACCTGACATGTACAAATAGTATTTTATAATTACAAATCCTCAAATCATCTTTTCCAAAATTTAAGAATAAACTAAAAGAGGTAACAGTACAAGTTTGACATTGTGACAATTTTAGTCAAATTCAAGTTTGACATTGTGACATTGTAGTCAAGGTTAAAGTACAAGTATGACATTGTGACAAGTGTAGTCAAGTACAAGTATGACATTGTGGCAAGTGTAGTCAAGTACAAGTATGACATTGTGACAAGTGTAGTCAAGTACAAGTATGACATTGTGACAAGTATAGTCAAGTACAAGTATGACATTGTGACAAGTTTAGTCAAGTGCAAGTATGACATTGTGACAAGTGTAGTCAAGTACAAGTATGACATTGGGACAAGTGTAGTCAAGTACAAGTATGACATTGTGACAAGTGTAGTCAAGGTTAAATTACAAGTATGACATTGGGACAAGTGTAGTCAAGTACAAGTATGACATTGGGACAAGTGTAGTCAAGGTTAAATTACAAGTATGACATTGTGACAAGTGTAGTCAAGTACAAGTATGACATTGTGACAAGTGTGATTGTGAATAGTGGTTTCGTGTGAAGCTTTTTGGTAAAAAAAATGCCACAAAAACATGGAATGTTTTGATGCACATTGGAACAAGATGAAACCTGTCACTGAAACCAAAAAGGAAAGCTCCTTAGATTTGTAGGAAAGCCCTTTTCCCGTGTAATACAAACGCGATTACAGAGCTTAGCATACCGAGTCTAGCATCCCAAGTTTATCCACAATCTCAGTTCAGTTTCCGCAATTGTATGTCAACCATTGACATGGTGTTCTCCATACGGTAGCTCCAGAAAAAAAAAATTCAGAGAGCAGGAGATACCGCTATACATTGCCTTTGTGGATCTTACAAAAGCTTTCGATTTAGTCAGTCACATCGGGCTATTCCTAAATTTTGGAAACAATCTGCTGTCCCACACACCTACTCGCCATCATCAGGCAGTTCCATGAAAATATGCAGGGCAAAGTGCAGTTAAATGCAGCTACGTCAGAAGCATTTCCTGTCAGTAGCGAAGTAAACACTGTTCACAATATTCTTCTCTGTACTGCTTCGATACGCATTCAAGGATCGCTGTGATGGAATCTGGTTACACACCAGAGCTGCTGGAGGACTTTTCAACACTGCCCGCCTTCGAGCCAAAACCAAAGGAACATATGTCCTAAATCACGAGGTACTTTTTTAGGATGATGCGGCACTGATAACAAACACACACACACAAAAAAGTTTTGCAAGAAACTCGTTTCATGCTTCTCCAACGATTGCAAAGAATTTGGCCTGCAAATCAGCATGAAAAAGACAAACATGATGGACTAAGACACAAGTTTTCCACCTACCATTAATATCAACAATGAAAACTTGGAGGTTGTGGACAGCTTCACTTACTTGGGATCCAAAGTCTCCTACACATTGTCCGTTGAGGGCGAAATACATGGTAGAATTGGCATGTGAACACGCTCGAATAGCGTTCCGATGGTCACTAGTACGAATCCATGGGAAGCCAAGGACCTTTTCCCGGCGGGGTTATGCGTGGAACCCTTAGCCTTGGCATGTGAACTCTGCATCATTTGCCCAAAAAAAAAAAAAAAAAAAAAAAAAAAAAACTGCTGCCTTGCAGATGGTCTTGGCTGACCAAAGGCTATGGAAGCAAATGCAGAAAATACAGAAGGCTGATGTCGGAGACCACGGGCCGATTGGCGCAAAACTCAATATTCAATATTGAGAACGAAGAAGAAGAAGACGATGAATCTGGTTCATCGCGTCTCATATTACGCCTGTTACTAACCACTTACCCCCAACCGTCATAAAACTATTAAGATTCTAAAACCTTAAAGACAATACCCTGTATATCAAGACTGCTTAAAAGCACATGATAATAATACAACATAACACGCCGTAAATTTCTCAAAACCTTAACATTACCAATTCAATTATCAATATATCATTACAAAACTAGTAAGTGGGGCATGCTTTCACATAAAATTATATAATTTACACTAAACTTACTTTTAATAGGCCACTGTAATGAAATAACGACATTCAAATTTGTTTTATTATTAAGAGTGTTTTTTTTTTTTTTGGTGCTGTTTATTTGTAGACATTTATATTCAGTAAATAGGAAAGTTGAAATAAAGAATCGGACTGATGCAAAGATTTAAGAAAGTATATAACTAAAAAAACTATCTACTATACTTTAGTATTAAGTTTGGTATAGAATAAGATATTCACAGCTTACATGGTCGTAAAAGAGAAAATAAAATCCAAAATTTACATCTACATCTACTCAAATAAATGAGAGAGACGCCGGAAGACATATATGTGACGTAAGACTAAAATATAATGTTTTTAGAAATCTGTGGCGCAAAACATGAAATTGAGAAGAACACCTTTAGCTAACCGTTTATTGTGCAGAAATTTTGTTTCGTCAATTTTCTTTGCAAGCTTAATTTTAGAAGTTTTTTGTTACATGTGACTTGAATAATTGTCCCACAGCATCAGCATTGAAAAAATCAAGCGTGTCTGACAGGACCCCCCCCCCCTCCCATTTGGGCCCTGAATAAATTCCTGAATTCACCCACTGGTGGTGGCCCTTACAGGAGCATGTTAAAAACACTCTTGGCTGTTCTGTTTGAGTGACAGATGAAATCACTCGACTGTTCTGTTTGAGTGACAGATGAAATTATTCGACTGTTCTGTTTGAGTGACAGATGAAATCACTCGACTGTTCTGTTTGAGTGACAGATGAAATCACTCGACTGTTCTGTTGGAGTGACAGATGAAATTATTTGACTGTTCTTTTTGAGTGACAGATGAAATTATTCAACTGTTCTTTTCGTATGACAGATGACATCATTCGACTGTTTTGCATTAGTGACAGGTGAAATCATTCGACTGTTTTGCATTAGTGACAGGTGAAATCATTCGACTGTTTTGTATTAGTGACAGGTGAAATCATTCGACTGTTTTGTATTAGTGACAGGTGAAATCATTCGAATGTTCTGTTTTAGGTACAGGGGAATTCATTCAGCAAGAGATCGTGATAACGCACAAGCCTGATAGGACTTTACTTTTATATCCGAGTGACGTTTTACAGATTTACTCTATACCACAGACCTTAGTTTTGTTACTAAAAAACAAAAAAACAAATTATTTCAATCCCATACATGGCGTTTTCTTTTCTCAAAGCTGTATTCTTTTTCATCAGTGTGTGATTACTGGCCACATAGCTTGAAACTATGAAAAGGTAAGTTTCTGAGTAGCCTGTTGACATTTTGGTGTGGTAGGTTTGAGATGTGTTAATAAGAATGTTGTAAATACAGGTCACGTGTAGTTGGTTTTAAAATATAAACACCATCACAATTTACAAAATAAGGATTGTGGGACAAACTATTTTTATCACAGTAATTTAAAAAAAAACAATAACAACATTGATTGTGGGAATGAAAGCCTAGCCTTATTTAGCTATGCAGGAACTCTAAAAGCCAAAAAAAGTTAACGTCATCAAAAATTTGTAGGAGAAAGACTGATAATTTTCGTTGCAAAGATAGCGTGAAACAATAAAGTTTCAAAATATGCGAATATGAATAAACATGTGAAAATTGTAATGAGAATGAGTTAGCTGTACAATAAGTGGATAGGTTGCTAAATGAACCTGCCCTCACGCAGAAGATAGTGCGCGTCGTAATTCAAACATTATGATTTCACATGTACTGTTCATTGAGACCTAAACAAATGATAAACTTACTCATATTCATATGTACCATTGATACTATTGACTGAGACTTGTGTTTTAGTAGCTATTCAAAAATACGATTAAGAACCCAATTGATATTCGGGGCACATACTAAATTCAAAATTTAGTTTGAGTGGTCTAAATTGAATGATCTCGAATCGTTTTTTTTTTCTTTCTCAAATACGATATCTAAATGAAGGTTGTCTTAAAGTCACATGTGTGAAATTTTGCCTTCAAATAAAATTTTTTACTTTAATTCTCATGAGTGTCAAACGATGCCCACAGATTAGGGTGATCTAACACTGAAGAGTGTGTAACATAGCCAATGAAAATGGTTACTTATTGTCACACTGATTAGTATTATGTTGAAAGACAACAACCTGATCTGACCTTCATAAAAGTTACAGAAAAACACATAAATAAACAACCCGTAAAAAACAAAGTGTTTGACTTTAGATCCCTTATATATAAGACCGAACTAAAAGTATTGATTATGTTCAAAATAAAATGCACCGCGCGACAAATATTTACAGAGGACGGGTGGGTGTGGGGGTGAATGAACTCCAGCAAACACGTGAATGTCAGCAACGGAAGGCCACCATACATTTAAATCAATATAAACTAAATGTGCATTTATTTAATTACGGTACATTCGATCGAATTGAAATTTTGATACAATGCATTGTTGGCTGACACAAGTCCATGTGCTAAATTTCAGCTCGATAGCAAGTATTAACAGTGGTTTGTTGCAAGAGAAACAAAAAGACATGCTATTTGATGGCTAGCCCTTAAAAATAACTGCAAAGGTACATCAGCAATTACATTTTTATAGGATTTCGAACTGACCAGATTGCGAAGTAACTTTAAGACCTCTGCTTACCTGAGAGAACAAATCATTAAAAACTTTTATGAACTAAACTTTGAGTTAATCGTCAAGGGTGGGAAAATGTTTGTGATAAGTTTGTAGGTACAACTAGAGGAAAGGAAATTTAAATGTGATTCCGTTGCTTCGGAAATTAAAAATAATAATAATAATAATAAAACCCTTCACACCAATCTTTTGTCCTTTTTCCACTTACGTAGCAATTACTCACCGAGCGCCGTCCCGAAGCGGTTGCCAATCATCATATTATTAATCGTGACAGCCGTCGTCTGCGCCGTCTTCCTAGTCAAGAACAACTCGGAGGAGAGGCTGGACAAGCGGCTCGCAGAGGCTCTCAAAAATTCCAACGAGAAATTCGACTCTCTTATTGGAGAGGTCAAGGCGTGCAATGAGAAAATATCCGGGAAGGCGGGGGAGACGGTGGCTAAATTGGAGGAGCTGAAGTCGTCCACCTCCCAGAGCTTGGAGAAATTTGGATTGACGTGCAAACCAAAGAATGACTTGGGCGGTGGTCAGATGGATGTTGTGGACGACAGTGGAGCGATGGGTAAGGTTTGGTGTTGTTTTTAAAGTGTTGTTTTGGTTTTAATAAATATATAAATGGATAAGTGATGAGAGATATTAAAGCAGAGATAACTATTGACAAATAAGTCGGTTAAAAACAATTTTGTTTTAAATCTTTCATTATAAAACTAAATAAGACAATGCGGTGGGTGTTTACTCTTGAAAAATAAGGGGGAAAATATGTAAGCTTTTTTATGACGCTGTTGATTTTCTTGGTCTATGAATTGTTAACTTTATTGGATGAGATTAAGGCATAACTTTTTAATTGTTTCTTTGAAGTCTACTAAAATATACTTTTATACTAGCCTGAGCAGGATAAACCAAATCAAGGTTGGTGAGATATTTTAAACTGTTTCTATGCAGTGCGCCATACACATTAAAGAAAATAATTGTTTTATTTTCAGCCATGCTTCAAGATTTTCATAAAAAGTTTGGTGGCAACCTAACATTCAAAGCCAAACCAGCCAACCCAGCAACCATAACTGAATGGTGGGAGGCGGCAGCCATGCTAGGATGGTGAGTTGACATTGTGCCTTGTGATAGCTGACTTATTTTGTCATTAACTAATTGAGTAAACAAAATGAGGGGTGAGACTGCAATCGGGCTTCTAAAAAGGTAAATGGAAAAAACAAAACAGGGTAAGGGTTAGCCTGACAGGACGTAACAAAACAGCGAACGTTTCGGCAAAGAGCCTTTTTCAACAGAGATACAATTCACAAAAAAAAAAAAACAATATAAAAAACAAAAAAACAATTATATTACGTCTTTTCTATTTGCTTTTTAACAAATGTTAGCTAGATCTTTGATGGTGTGTTTGGTTAGTTTTAAATAAATTCAAAATTGCTTGATGATTACTGAATATTGATGTTATTTTATTAATGTTGAATATCTTTATCATGACTCTAAAATTGACAATTTATTTTTAAAAGTGTTGGTAAACTTTTTCCAAATGCTTTTACTAGACTATCTATTTTAAAATAGTTGTATATTTTTCCTTTGCTAAACTAGTAATTTAAATAGGGTTGGTCACGTTTCACCAATGACCTTTATAAGACATTATCAGAGGTGTAACTGTGTTTTTTACGCCATTGGCTAATTTTTTTTCTTTGATGCCCTTGCTAATAGACAAATTTCAGCTTTGCGATTTTTTCAATTTAAAAAAAAAATAATTATAATAAATTGAATTACCTTTATTTTATTTATGACGATAATTACGTAGTATGACAGTTACAGTGACACAAAAGGCATATTAAAAAGGCAAAAGACAAGGAACAATTACTAATCTACAGTTTAATATTTTATAAATAATAACAAATAAATATATGGATAAAACTGGTTATTGTTGCTTTCATAAAGTAATACTTGAAGTATCATGTATTACAAATAAAAACAATGGTGTCAATATGTCATACTCCATATCTCATAAATAAAGATAGAAACTCACCATTAAAAGTAAATTTAAATAAAACTTCCGCGATCCACACCTTTGTTCAATATCAAATATTCAAAGCTTAGCTTTTCTATCTTTAATGTTTGCAAATTTAGTGAGTATCTCATCGAAAATTATTTGAATAATAAGTACCCTTTCGATTGTAAGAAGAGCTAGAGATAATGTGCTTTATTGACCTGCGGTTGATCTCAAGTAACTTTTAGTTTGCTGAAACTCCTTTCAGCAGTGGCAAATGTGGTTGGCATTGTAGGAAATTTTTCAGAACTCGTTTGATATTGAGTGTAGAATTCTTGTAATTCCCATGTAGCATTTTGAACATTTTGAAGATCTAAATGAAACAGCTTTAAATTCTAAATCTGCGTTTGCAAACGATTGAAACGATTTGCTAGTCAGAAAATTGAATTTTAAAAAATTGTCTTTAAACTGAATCATTCATCTTCAGTATTTTTTCTTGACATTTGTTATCTTTTTGTTTTCACGGTCATTTAAAAGTCAACTATTTTAATAAAAACAATGATCAATAAATATCACCTTTTTAGTTGGTTATTTTTTCCAATTTTAAAGTCCAAGTTGTTACAAATGCAATGAGCTTGTAACTATTGATTTGACGGTGCATTGATATAACAACAGATAATGCGTCACCAAGTAAGTGACTATCCTTCATTTCAATTAATACTAAAATAATTTGCTCCAGATGATCATCTACAGCACTTATATCATTTGATTGGTCGGTCCCAGTGGTTACATTTCTTTGACTGAGAATATTTTCCCTATCTACTACTTGATGGGGAGAAAATATTGTACAACGGCTGTATAATTCTGAAAAACGTCCTAACATCTGCATCAATGCAGGCCGGGTTGTACACCTACCAATTAAGACTATATGCAAAAAACTAAATGTACACCTACCAAATTACGACTATATGCACAACACTAAATGTACCCCAGATTAAGACTATTTGCACAACACTTAATGTACCGAGCAAGTTGATCTCTTTGCGAAGTATGAATGAGCTCCCTAGTACTTTCTGCCATATTAGCCCCATAATCGTAACCTCTACTACGTATGCACACATTCGAGTAATAAACCATAATTTTTAATTAATGATGGTTTAATTTCCAAGGCATTTCCTTCTCCTATTTTTTATATTGTGTTTATGAAACTGACGAAACTCTCTTCAATAGTATACTATATATTTTACAATTTCACATAGCGAATAATTTCAGTTAACTAGTCTTTGTGAGACACATCCGAGTGCTATCAAATGTTTTACTATAATATTTAGCTTTTTGAATTTCTTTACTTATTTTACTTTGTACTTTCGCCGATGACAAGTCAATAAATTCATTCTTGATATTTGGATACAAATACCTGGCGCGATTTTTAATGTGCGATTAAATGATATTTTTAAAACCCACATTAAATTAACTCACCAGTTTTATCAGGTTGAAAAATATAGAATCTACCTCCGACACGCTAGAGTTCCGAAAAGATAATTTTTGTTTTAGTACAAAACAAAATATGTTTTAAAATAAACAATTAAATATGGTGCCATTTCAAAATTTCATTTGTAAGTACTTCTTGTGCACATTCTTCAATTAGTACAGACTTCTCAAGACATTTTTCTAATAGTCTAATATTTATGTCATCAAATTGTTTATGTGTAGTCATGAATTCTCGTGTTTTTGAAATTGTGTTTCAGATGTTTCCAGTCCACAAAATGTGTGTTTCAGATGTTTCCAGTCCACAAAATGTGTGTTTCAGATGTTTCTACTCCACAAAATGTGTGTTTCAGATGTTTCCACTCCACAAAATGTGTGTTTTGGATGTTTCCAGTCCACAAAATGTGTGTTTTAGATGTTTCCACTCCACAAAATGTGTGTTTCAGATGTTTCCACTCCACAAAATGTGTGTTTCAGATGTTTCCACTCCACAAAATGTGTGTTTTGGATGTTTCCAGTCCACAAAATGTGTGTTTAAGATGTTTCCACTCCACAAAATGTGTGTTTTGGATGTTTCCACTCCAAAAAATGTGTGTTTTGGATGTTTCCAGTCCACAAAATGTGTGTTTCAGATGTTTCCACTCCACAAAATGTGTGTTTTGGATGTTTCCAGTCCACAAAATGTGTGTTTTGGATGTTTCCAGTCCACAAAATGTGTGTTTCAGATGTTTCCACTCCACAAAATGTGTGTTTTGGATGTTTCCAGTTCACAAAATGTGTGTTTCGGATGTTTCCACTCCACAAAATGTGTGTTTTGGATGTTTCCAGTCCACAAAATGTGTGTTTTAGATGTTTCCGCTTCTTAAATCCATAGGACTGATTAAATGGAAGATTATGTGAAGAAGATTTAGCGCGCCCTCTTGCACTGGCCCAGGCAGGCGCCCTTGACAATATCCCCAATTCCAAGCCATTGTTACTGTTACGAAATTTGTGAGCCCACTGCTATTTGCACGAGAACAGATCAAAACAAAAGGGGGATCACTCTCCAAGAGTTCAAGGAGCAAAGGTCAATAATTATATATGCAATGAACTGCTTCAAAAGGAGGCTATCAAGACCTGTATAAAAACTCTGCAATTAGAAGAATCTGTCTTTCCTTCCGCCCACACGTCAATGGAGTGATATCGATTTGTGTATTCAAGACTCTGGACCACATCTCGGACCATCCATTGATCGAGAAAAGCCGGCACAAATTATTCGTGACCAGAATCTATGTAAGTTGTACTCTAACTTATTCCCCTGGTATTTGTGAGCGTATTTCACGCCGATATTTAAATATTAATATTCGTGCAATGTCATATCGAAACTGTAGACATGTTGACCCAATTAGCCATAAGCCGGCTACACGCTGGGCTACATGTATCTCCTTTCATAAATATGATAACACGCGAACCATCAGATGAATGTTCATTCTCTGTTGGGTTGAGCCGTTAGGCTCTTAAAACCCGGTTCAATTTTTCGCAGGCGAGCCTCAGCATTCGGGCATCGCCGTAGAGGTAGTCCTCTGCAGGTGTTGCAACTTCACCAAATAAAGCCCCGTCCAACTCGGGGCAACTCTCTAGCACATGGGTCACCGTTTCCTCCGGGTAGCCACACAACCTACAGGCCAGTTCCCTTCTAGTGTCAAACTTGTATAGGTAGTTTCGTATGGGACAATGGTCAGTTCTCATTCTAGTTATGAGGGACTGACTACCACGATCAAGTTTCCACCAGGCATCGCTTTTGCTCGGTCGTGGCAGTTTCTGGTATACCTTTCTGGCCGTATTCCCATTCTTCCAGCCCTCAAGCCACTTCTCTCGGAAATGGTCTTTTAGCCACGACTTGACCCCCAGTTGGGTCAAGGGCTTATCGGGTTGGGGCTGGGCTGCGCCTGCCCTGGCCAGTGTGTCGACCCTGTCTGATTGGGCCGTGCCGCAGTGTCCAGCCATGTACTGTAGAACCACCTTGCCGCCACGTGCTAGGATGTCACCTACTGTATCCAGAATGGCACTTACTATCTTGGCCTCCAGAGAGCTTCGACTCAAGGTTTCGAGCGAAAACCGAGAGTCGGTGAAGACCACGACAGTCGGGAAATTCTTTCTCTTAGCTAGACGACGGCGTACTTCCTTCAAACCCTTGTGGATCGCGTCCAGTTCGGCTTCGTGACTACTGTTCGTGGATCCACACGGCCCCGACAGCTCTACGCTGTCCGGCCCTGGTTGGGGGTATTGAATTAGTACACCGTATCCACTTTTGCCATCTCTTAGACGTGAGCCGTCCGTGAAGACTTTTACCACGCTGTCTCCATAGGCCTCGATTGTGCGCAGAGTCTCGTCTCGCAGGAGCTCGACGGGACTGGCCCGTGTCACCGCGGTATTTGCCAGTGTCAGACGTATATCAGGCGGGTCAAGGCTTTCATGTGGTCCTCGAGCAGGGACCAGTTTCATTCGTTCCCTGAGCTTGGGTAGGGGGACTGAGTCTTCAAGTTCGTGGACCGCGTCCATAAAGGAGGGTCTCTTCAGTCTTGTCCTCTTAACCCAACGGTCTTGCAGTTGGTAGCAGGGTTCATCATGCTCCAACCTACGGTATCGCTCCACCGTAGTCATGATTGCCTTTTCTCGCCTAATCGCCAGTGGTTCTACGTTTGACATTATTTCTACCGCGGCGGTGGGTGTGGTACGTAACGCCCCACATACGAACCGTAGAGCTTGGTTCTGTATTCGGTCCAAGCCCTCTAGAGCCGTGCGGCTCGCAAAGGCCTGGACCGGGAGGCTGTAATCAATAGCACTTCTCACGCTACCAAGATAGAGAGCTCTTAGTAGTCTTGCGTCCGCTCCCCAACTCGTGCTAGCCAGTTTCTTCACCAGGGACAATTTAGCTGTGGTTTTGGCGCATAATTCACGTACATGATTATGCATCTGGAGTTTTTGGTCCAGCTTTATACCCAAGTACGTTGGTGTCCGGTCCCAATTTAGCCTCTTACCGCAGATCTGAAGCACCACCTCGTGCTTCAGAGCGTTCCGTCCATTAGTGAAAATGGAGTGGACCGTTTTTTCCGTATTTACCTCAAGGCGCCATTGGCTGGCGTAATTTTCAATACGGTTCAGATCATGCTGCAGCCGGTTCTGCAGTGTTGCAACGTCCTTTCCCGAACTCCATATAACCAGATCGTCAGCAAACATGGCATTCTGGGACTCGAGTATGCCTTGTAGATCGTGGACGTAGGCTAAGAACAATGTACAGCTAAGCGCTGAGCCCTGCGGGAGCCCGTCTTCCAGTCGTGCCTCACTGGATAGCGCTTCTCCAAGCCGTGTCTTGATCGTTCTGTCCGTGAGGAACGATTTAACCCAGCCGTACATTTTAGCAGTGACACCTAACTGCTGTAATTTGTATAGGAGCCCTCCACGCCACACCTTATCGTATGCTTGCTTTAGATCGAAGAACACCGCAACTGTGTGGTTCTTCATCTGGAGTTCGTTTGTCATGGTCTGAATTAAGCGTAGTGCTTGGTCCATCGGGTTGCGTCCCTTGCGGAACCCACCCTGAGCCTTCGGAATGCTTTTGGTTTTCTCGAGGTACCAATAAAGCCGTGCGTTCACTAACCGTTCTGCTACCTTTCCCACACACGACGTGAGGGAAATGGGCCGGTAGCTGGACGGGTGTTCGCCGGGCTTCCCTTCCTTACGTATTGGGGTAATTATGGCCTTTTTCCACAGCTTCGGCAGTGTGCCTGTAGTCCAGGTTCGATTGATAAAACTCAATAGTTTTATTCGGCCTGTCGTGCCCAGATGCTTGAGCATTTCATTGTGAACCTTGTCTGGCCCTGGTGCTTTACCAGTTTCGCATTTGTTGAGTGCGGTTTGCAACTCTGTCA
>MUZC01004432.1:314394-327307 GCA_002072015.1 Radix auricularia | reverse complement strand
ACCGAAGTCACCTGGAACCATAGGTGAAGCAGCCCATAGGACAGAATTGCAGAACCAACCGTTCACGGAGCGGGGCAGTCCTTCCTAATAAATTTAAGTATTACCCTATAATTATAATATTGATTGGCACAAGCCTTATGATGAATTTTGGCCATAACGGAACTTGTTTCCGCTCACTGTAAATATTGTAAAATAAATTATTATTACAATTTCACCTAATTGTTTGTTGATCATCGTATTGTGAGAGATCACTAAAGTATGCTCGTGTAGGCAGAGAGAGAATATCTTAAATAATATACCCCTAGACAACTCGTCAAAATATATCAACATCTTTCTCGCCACAGTTACGCCTGGGCTGTTTGAATAGTGTTGGTAGTTTCCCCATTATCTTTTATTTTGTAATTTCACGTCATAACAGGTACATACACCCCAATTTACGACACACCTGCAAAAATCTGGTCGATTTCGGCAACTATCCAGTTTGTCAAGACGAGCCGTACGTCATCAAAGCACCATGCTTGGTTTATTCATTTGGGTAAGTAACTAGTTTTAAAAAAAACATAAGGGATCTTGTTAGAATTTTATTGTAATCTTCAATTCAAAGTAAGCTTTAGTTGTAGGCGTGGTGATTGCTCGTTGTGTATTATTGTCACCATTCTTTAGTTTCATTTCAGCTGAACATTTTTTGTTTGTTTGTTTGTTTGTTTTTTGTTGTAAATCATCTTTTACATTTTTTGGTCGGAACGTAACTAACATTTATTTAAATGACGGAATGGGGAAATGAATTTGTGCTTTTTCTGTCTCCTTCTGTGTGTAAGCCGATGTGATCGTAAGTGTATTCATGTATGGCGTTTTTCATGGGTCATGATTAGTTTGAGGTTAAATTATGTCGGTTAAAATAGTGATCATGTGCATTACATATATATCCGTCCGTCCTCAATGGACAATGTCTGTTTCTCCTGCTCCTCTTCCGTCCTTTCTCTTTCTCCTGGCTCTTCTCTCTTCACTCGTTGCTGTGTTTGTGAAAAGAAAATTGCGGATACATTTTTTAAAATAAAATGAAAAGTCTTTTAAGGCATAATTCGTTTAATTACTCAATCATTAATATCTAGATGATAATTCTTTTACCATTATTTTACCTTGAGACTTTTAAAAACATTTTCTAATATTGATCATAGATTATGTTTTCATTAACTTTTTTTTCAAACACTTGTAGGGAATGGTGAGCAATTGTGGTGAATGCTGGGCACGTGTGGTGAATGCTGGGCACGTGTGGCGAATGCTGGGCACGTGTGGTGAATGCTGGGCACGTGCGGTGAATTTTGGGCACGTATGGTGAATGCTGAGCATGTGTAGTGAATGCTGGGCATGTGTAGTGAATGCTGGGCACGTGTAGTAAATGCTGGGCACTTGCGGTGAATGCTGGGCACTTGCGGTGAATGCTGGGCACATGTGGTGAATGCTGGGCACGTGTGGTGAATGCTTTGCACGTGTGGTGAATGCTGGGCATGTGTGGTGAATCATGGGCATGTGTAGTGAATGCTGGGCACGTGTGATGAATGCTGGGCACGTGTAGGGAATGCTGGGCATGTGTAGTGAATGCTTGGCACGTGTGGTGAATGCTTGGCACTTGCGGTGAATGCTGGGCATTTGCGGTAAATGCTGGGCACGTTTAGAGAATGCTGGGCACGTGTGGTGAATGCTGGGCACGTGTAGTGAATGCTGGGAACGTGTGGTGAATGCTGGGAACGTGCGGTGAATGCTGGGCACGTGTGGTGAATACTGGGCACGTGTGGTGAATGCTGGACACGTGTGGTGAATGCTTGGCACTTTCAACCCTTGCCCGTGACTTACTAACGCAAATACAGAGTTTAGCCTGATGAGCTTATCCAGAATCTCAGTACGGTTTCCGGAATGGTCGATCTACCACATACATGGTGTTTTCATACGGCAGCTCTAGGAAAAAACAGAAAGCAGCAGATGCAACTATACATTGCCTTTGTAGGTGTTACGAAAGCCTTTGATTCAGTCAGTCGCAACGGGCTATTCAAAATTCTAGAATAATATCGGCGGTCCCAAACACCTACTCCCCATCATCTGGCAGTTCCATGAGAATATGCAGGACACTGTACAGTTCGATGGAGCTACGTCAGAAGACTTTCCAGTCAACAGCGAAGTTAAACAAGGCTATGTACTCACACTAACACTGTTATCAGTATTCTACTCTGTACTGATTCGATGCGCATTTAAGTATGGCAGTGATGGAATCTGGTTACAAACCAGAGCTGATGGAGCAATTTTTTTAACACTGCCCCCACCAAACGACAAATTTCCTAATTCATGAGCTACTCTTTGCGTATGATGCGGCACTGATAGCACACAGAAAGTGGTTTGCAGCAACTCTTGATAAGCTTCTACAAAGCCTGCAAAGAATTGTGCAAGCAAATCAGTTTGAAAAAGACAAACATCATTGCCCAAGTTACAAGTTCTCCTCCTGCAATCAATATCGACAATGAAAGCTTAGGGATTGAGGCGAGCTTCACCCACTTGGGGTCAAAAGTCTGCAACACACTGATGACGAAATTAACTGTAGCATTTGCAAGACAGCTGTCACAATTGCTAAACTAAAGGTCTGAAAAAACACCAAGCTTACGGGGAAAAAAGGCTGTGTGTCTATCGAGCCTACGTCCTCAGAACGTTGCTATATGGAAGCGAGACATTAACCACTTATACATCTCATGTGCGCAAAGTTTATATCTTCCACCTGAGATGCCTGCGTCGCATCCTTGGCATTATATCGCAGGATAAAGTGCCAAATATGGACGTGTAAGGCCGATGACCAATCTACGTGGCACCCAGTTGTAAATGAAGGCGTCATAGTAGCCGAGGCGTAAAGGATGGAGGAGGCTGCAGACAGGAGAGCTAGTAGAAAGGAAAAACATTGGGAAACATGTAATTTGTGTGCAAAAGTTGTATTAAAGACTGTCACTCAAGGATAGGATTGCACAGCCACACGAGGAAATGCACCTCAAACCAACGGTGAAGCATGATCGTTTTGCGAGACGGAAGGATGCCGATGAAGGCCCTGAATAAATGGTATCACACAAGATATCCCGTTGCGAAAGTAAAACGCATGATTTTGAAACCATCGAGTAAACCAATACTTTGTGTTTTCATTGTTTAGTTTTGGTTTTGTTGATTAAATGATTTTTTTTTTTTTGATTTAGCAAGAAATGTCCTGGAAATGACAGTGTCTTATCTCGAGGCTCAGCTACTTCATTGGGTGGGGGTAGAGGTAGCAGCACTGACGTGACTTATTGCATCACACAAAAACACAGTACATGCACGTGTACGTTGTACGCGTGAGCATAAATTAATGTGTCCAATCGTAGATGGGACAAAAGACCAACGCAATTAGTTGACTTCCACAATACCTCTGTTAGCAATTAGTCTGTCTCCAAGACAGTCTTGTCAGAAATCACACTCTATTTGTCCATGCGTCTGACTCTAAGACAGCCCTGGCATTATTCTCAATCTTTTTCACCATGCATCTATCACTTAGAATTATATTGTTATATGAAGAATGTGCTAGCATTAGCTATACTTAAGATATATATATTATATTCCTTGCATCTATCACTTAGACTTATATATATAGACATATTAATTCCTACCTTAGGTGTTTTTTCTGTGGCGAGAAAGATGTGAATATTGTTTGACAAGTCGTCTAGGGGTGTAATATTTAATTTATCCTCTCTCTGCCTACACGCGCATACTTTAGTGATCTCTCTAAAGCGATGATCAACAAACAAGATGGTAAAAATGTAACAATAATTTATTATACAATAATTACAATAAGCGGAAACTAGTTCCGTTATGGCCAAAATTCATCACTAGGCTTAAGCCAATCAATATAATGGTTATATGGTTAATACTTACATTTTTAGGATGTATTGCCCCGCTCCGTGTACGATTGGTTCTGGAATTCTCCTGTCCTGTGGGCTGCTTCACCTATGGTTCCAGGTGACTTCGGTGATCACGGAAGTGTGAATAACCGGCTTCTACACAGTTGATGTGTAGGCATCAACCAATGCGGTTGGCTTCTTGTGGACTGCTTCACCTATGGTTCCAGGTGACTTCGGTGATCACGGAAGTATTAATAACCGGCTTTTACACATGTAATATGTAGGCAACAACCAGTGCGGTTGGCATCAGCGTTACGTTAGAGTAAGGCTGGAAATTATGAGTTGTCCTCCTCTGGTCCTTTCGATCGGTGCAGGGGTGAGGTAGGGGTTGGATACAAGTCGCGTGGAGAGCGGTGAGTCCAGCTTCTGATCCAGGTATGTCAACACTTTGTTGGGCGGTTGCTGTCTGGAGTTCGGGTTATCTCGCAGTACAGGCGGGTGCCTCGAAACCAGACTGAGATAGAAAGAATATACATAAAGGTAGTTTCTATTCTCGTCCGTCTTGATCCACCCTTTAGGCAGCCGAGCCTTCAGAGCCAGGTGCCAAAAGGTGATCAAAATACATTATCATAAACACATGGTTATTAAATTCATGAAATTAAAATAATATTTCGTTACCATCTTGTAAGTGGATGGTGGAATAAATACAATAATAATTATATTAATATGAATAATATTATTGGTTACACCAATAAAATTCGATCCATCTACCTGATGGTTATTTAATATATTCTATAACATAAGACTGAAATGATAATTCATTACCATCTTGTAAGTGGATGGTGAAATAAGTACATTATCGTTAATGGATACACCAACATGATTTGATTCATCCATCTGATGGTTCGCGTGTTATCACATTTAGTTATGAAAGGAGAAATACAATGTCGCACGCGGCCGCGCATGGCGTAACGGGGTCAACATGTCTCTACAATTTCAATATGACATTGCTCGAAGATTATTATTTAAATACCGGCGTGAAATATGCTTACAAATACGAGGGAATCAAGTTTAGAGTTCAACTTACATAGATTCTGGCAGACGGGTAATGGTGCCGGCTCTCTCACGACAAGGATGGCTATAGATTTAGTTCAATGGCTTGAAAACTCATTCGATAAAGCTCTCTGTGATCTCTTGGGCGGAAAAGGATGGGTCTTGCCTGTGTATCAATTTTTAAACACGTGTATAATTTTATGCAGACATCACTGATTGGATAACCTCGCTTTCGGGCAACCTTGACCGGTCATTTAGTTCGCTGCATATTTAATTAGTGACCTTTGATCCGTCAAGTTTTTCGTGAGTGACTCCCCTTTTGTTTTGTTGTTATTCTCGTGCAAATCGTAGTTGGCTAATAAATTTCACCACAATATATATATATATATGGGACGTGGTGGTCGAGAGGTAGCGCTCTCGACTGTCATACCGATGATCACGAGTTCGAATCCACACGAAGGTGTGTATTTGTTCTCGGGGCCTGAGGAGTCCCCGAGTCACCCAGCTCCGAATGGGTACCTAACTAGACAATAGTTAGGTGGCTGGGGTAATGCGTGGAACCCCTATAGCCGTGGCCTGCGACTGCTACATCACTTGCCAACAGATCATCTGTCATGGTCTGTGGACGCAATTATCTTCTGCATAGAAGGAGCGTCTGTATATCTAAGATAAGATAAGATAAGTTATATATATATATATATACATATTAATTCCTTCTTTAGGTGGTTTTTTTTCGTATGTTTTATGAAGAATGTGAAGAATGTGCTAGCTTTAGCTATACATAAGATATATATATATGCAAATTGTAGTAGGCTTATAAATTTTACCACATACGCCCTTTTTTGAGAGGATTCATCTTGATGAAGCATCTAGGGAAGGAGTATAGCTATTTGCACGAGTCGTTGCGGGCTTCCGTTGATGCGAAATTCCTAGGTGAAGTTGAATATCTAACTTTCCTCGATTAAAACCTTTACATACTTGACATAAGTGTTTCTTCTGACTCTGAGTCGGGTGGGTGTCGACTCAAGTAGTCAGGACCATGGTTTTCCCTTCCGGGGATGTATTCAATCCTAAACGTGTAGGGTTGGAGGAATAGTGACCATCTCATCAGCCTGGTGTTTAATTTCTTTGATGAGGACAAGAACGACAAGGGATGATGGTCTGTTTGCAATAGAAATTGTTTACCGTAAAGATACGGCTGAAATTTCTCCACGGCCCATACTAAAGCTAAACATTCCAATTCTACTGTTGCGTAATTCTTCTCGGCCCTGTTCAGTTTTCTACTGGTATAGGCGATGGGAAACAGGCGTTGTTCGGGTCCGGAATCCTCCACGGCTTGCAGCAGTATAGCGCCGAGTCCTACGTTACTGGCGTCCGTCCTGAGGATAAAGTCCTTTTTCTAATCCGGTAATCTGAGGACGGGCCTTTCAATAAGAGCATTTTTGAGCTGATTGAAAGCTTCCTCACATTCTGGTGACCATACGACTTTCTCCGGCTGGTCTTTTCGGGTTAGGCTGGACAAGGGTGCGGCTATTAGATTGAACTTGGGTATACATTTTTGGTAGTACCCGCACATGCCCAAGAATGACCTCAATTGAGTCTTAGTGCTTGGTCTTGTTGCCTTGCGCAAATTGTCCACCTTCTCGTTTTCGGGCATAATCAGGTTTTCTTCTATTAGGTGCCCGAGGAACTTTATTTGGGAAAACCCAATGTTGCATTTTGAAGGTTTCGCTGTTAAGCCTGTTTCTCGCAATCTCTCCAACAGTAACTCCAAAATCTCCAGGTGTTCCTCCCACGTTTCAGTAGCGATCAGGATGCCATCAATGAAGTTGGTCAGTCCCGGCCTCTGTATGGGGTCCAGCAGTTTCCTCATTATGCGAGTGAATACGCTTGAAGAGTTATTTAGACCGAAGGGCACTGTTTGAAATTCAAAGTGACCTTGAGTGGTGCTGAAGGCTAATAATGGTCTGCACTTGGGCTCCACTTAGATCTGGTAGTATCCCTTACTCTGATCCAGTTTACTAAAATATCGGGCCTTGTCTAATTTAGCGAATATGGTTGAGGGGTCTGCCAAAGGTTCAGCTTGATATTCCGCCACGGCATTTAGCCTTCTGAAATCTATGCACATCCGGTGTGTGCCTTCTTGCTTTCTAACTAACAACACTGGAGCGCTGTAGGGTGAGGTAGTAGGAGCGATGATGCCCATTCTGAGTAACTCCTTAACCTCTTCCTCTATTATCCCAGCCTTGGCGTGTGGTACTGGGTAAGGCCTCATACTTATTGGGCGATTGTCTGTTATTTTCATGGTGAAGGTTTCCAGATTGGTCCTCCCAGGTCGATCGGTTAAGACCTCGGGGTACCTTTCCAATAAGTTCATTGTCCCCCTTCGTTGCTCGGGGCTTAAATCCGGGCATATGGTGACATCAATCATCCCTTCATTCTGAGTCATAGGGTATTCAGTCAAGCCCTTGGTTATTCCGCTGTCCTCTGCTATAGCGATAGCAACCAATGCTTGTCCTGCGACCTCCCTATCGAAATATCTCTTCAACAAGTTTATGTGGTATAACTTGTCTTTGTTGCCCACTCTCACTCTGTAATTAGTATTGGTAACCTTCTGGGTGACCTTGAACGGTCCGAGCCAACACACTTGAAGTTTGTTGGTGTTCTTTGGAAGGAGTTACAATAGTTGGTCCCCAACTTGCAGTTCCCTTTCCTTGGCTCTGCGATTGTAATTTTTCTCCTGACGCTGGCGTGCTCCCTTTAAATTATCCAGCGCCAGTGTTCGGACTACTTGTAGCCTTTCTCTCAATTCCTGCACGTATTTAGATACAGTGCGGGCTTCCTCCTCAATTTCTTCTTTAGTCCAGCTCTGCCTTAGTAACTCCAATGGACCTCGCGGCTGGGAGCCAAAGGTGATCTCATGCGGCGAGTAGCCTAGGCTGGCTTGGGGTACTTCTCGATATGCGAATAAGGCGGCTGGCAAATATGCGTCCCACTCATCTGGACGACCTTCTGATAGCCTTTTGAGCATTGCAACTAGTGTGGCCTTAAATCGTTCCACCAGTCCAGTCGCCTGAGGGTGGTAGACGGAGGACTTGAGATGGGTGGCATTGAATGTCTTATAAACTTCGGACATTAGCTTTCCCGTGAAATGGGATCCGTTGTCCGTTAAGATAGCTTCCGGGAATCCTATCCAGGTGAATATGGTGAATAAGGCCTCAGCAACATGTCGGGTGTCGATGGATGGCAGTGCTGCGGCTTCTGCCCACCTTGATGCTTGGCATACCACACATAGTATGTAGGCGTTTCTCTTCCTAGTCCTTGGGAGAGGTCCTAGGATATCTAAAGATACACGTTTCAATGGCGTATCAATTAGAGATGTCTTGCCTAGAGGCACAGGTGGCACCTGACTCTTGGGTGACCTATTCTGGCACTCGGGGCAAGAGGCAACATATCTCTTGATATATTGTGTTTTCCCGGCCAATTATAATAATAGCAAATTTGGTGCATGGTGGCACCCTGACCTTGGTGGCTGCTCATGGTGGCGTCATGATCGATCTTGAGCACTTCCTTCCGGTGCTCCACTGGGGCTATGAATTGGCTTTTACTAATATCTCCTCCTTTAGGTCCGCGATATAACAAGCCATTCTTCACAAATACTTAATGTTTCCCCTTTTGAGGCTTTCCTCCCTCTGCAAGTGTATCAATTTAGAGAGGGATTGGTCCCGTCTTTGCGCCTCTTTCATTTCCTGGGGTGTGCTGTTGGACTTGTCTTCCTCTTCCATTTCTCTAGCCCTAGCTCTGGTGATGACAGGTGCAATGGTGATTAGGTACTTCGGCTTTCCTAAGTAAACGTACCTACAACCTAAGACAAGGTCGTATATGGAGTCATCCATTACAGCTGCTCGGATTTTTCCATGTACGTAGCTGGTTTCTATGTGGATATGGGCTACGGGTAGAGTTCTTGGAGGGCTGTTCCATCCAATAGTTCGCATTTCAACAGTTTCGCCAGTCATGTCTTCTGGCTTGACCAAGGATGTGTTGACAATGGCGTCATATGAGCATCCAGTGTCATTCAGGCATGTGGCTGGGTTTCCATTTACTATAACTCTTTCACATGCGGGTGAAGTGAAAGTAATGGTGCTATCAGGCGTGCGGTTATTTAATACTGCCCCCATCACGTGCCGAGATGGCTTGGGTGGGTTGGTCAGTGGGTTAGGTGTCTGGGTATTCCTTTTCTTACAGTCTTCGCTGGAATGAGAGGATGTTCCATGAAACTCGCACCAGGTGCGGTTTCTTGTAGGCGGCGATGCGGATTTGGAGAATGTTCCACTCCTATTTTTCCACGATCCATTGTAATTGTTCGGGGGACTTTGTCCTGTGCCCCTTTCTTCCCACCTTACTTGGTCATTTCTGGAATAGCTGGTAGATTTTGGTTGGAACTGTTCCTTTCCCTCTCGGTGGGCCGTCATATAACTATCCGCCAATTCTTTCACTGGATCCATGCGGGTGGCTCCATTTTCCTCCACAAAGATGCGGAGGTCAGGGGTCATGCACTCCTTTAGATGCTCAATTAGCACCATCTCCACGACACCCTCGTAAGTTTCGGGATACTTTCCCAGGGTGCGCCACTTATCAAAATACTTCGTTAGCCGCACTAGTAGCTGGCTATACGTCTCGGCCTTCTCCAGTCGAGCAGTCCTGAATTTCTTCCGGTACGTGGATGCTGTCAGTTCATACCTCGTGAGAAGCGCTGATCGTAAGGCTGCGAAATTCTTGGAGTCTTCTTCCGACAACTTAGAATAAACTTCATACGCTATTCCCTTCAGGACGTGAGATAAGCGTAAATTCCACATATACTCTGGGAGTTCATACATACGAGCGAGTTGTTCGAATCGATCGAGGTACACCTCAATCGACTCTACCTTTTCATCAAATGGGTCCAAGGGGAACAGTAGCGATTGGTGAATCTGGCCGGTCCTGGAATCTATGACGAGAATGCTTACTGGGACGTTCGTGTTCTCCTTTTCGCCTTCTCCTTCTCTATCTCCAACTCTATTAGCCTAAGGGCGTGTGCTCTGTCTGCTTCTTCCTTGACCCTGGCCATCTCTCGCTCTTCTCTCTCCCTGGACATCACTCGTTCTTCTCTCTCCCTGGCCATCTCTATAAATAAATCCACTTTACTGTTGATGTGCTGTAACAGTGCAGCTCCTTGTAGCCCGAGAGATTCGCCTTCCCGGCGTGCTTCAGCCTTGACCTCAGCCTTGGCCTTGACAAACTCTGCCATAATTTCTTGTAATTGAACTCTAACTATGTACCCTGGTATTGCAATCAGGTGTTGCTAATACTGATACTAGGTTAATTACAATCTTAATACAAATTAATTGCTAATTTAAGTATTTAATATATTAATAAATATGGATTAAGGCAAACTAATGATGGTATATAGGCTCTACTTGGGTTAATCTATCGAATGTGTGAGATCACTAGTATAATTCTACGAAATCAATCCCGGATGAGCCCCCATTTATACCCGTGTGGCGAGAAAGATGTGAATATTGTTTGACAAGTCATCTAGGGGTGTAATATTTAATTCGTCCTCTCTCTGCCTACACGCGCATACTTTGGTGATCTCTCACAAAACGATGATCAACAAACAAGATGGTGAAAATGTAACAATAATTTATTATACAATAATTACAATAAGCGGAAAATAGTTCCGTTATGGCCGAAATTCATCCCTAGGCTTAAGCCAATCAATATAATGGTTATATGGTTAATACTTACATTTTTAAGATGTATCGCCCCGCTCCGTAAACGGTTGGTTCTGCAATTCTTCTGTCCTCTGGGCTGCTTCACCTATGGTTCCAGGTGACTTCGGTGATCACGGAAGTGTGAATAACCGGCTTCTACACAGTTGATGTGTAGGCATCAACCAGTGCGGTTGGCTTCTTGTGGACTGCTTCACCTATGGTTCCAGGTGACTTCGGTGATCACGGAAGTTTAAATAACCGGCTTCTACACATGTAATTAGTAGGCTATGGCGGATTAAGGGAGGGGAGCTGAGCGGGCTAAAGCCACGGGCTCCGACGATTTGTGGCCCCCAAACTTTTTATTTTTTATAATAAAAGTATACAAATGTTTGCACGAACCCTTGAAAATATAATAAATTAAATAAATTTATAAACATTATCTATTAAACTGATTGCGATTCCATAGTTGCGAAGTCTTAAGTGCCAGATTTTCCCAGCCAGGGGTAAAAAAATTCCCAAATTGGGCTAAAAATTCCGAAATGCATTAAAAATTTGGGGAAAAATCTGAAAAGTGGCAACTTCAATTAAATGCTTTCGCATTCATTTAAAGGACTTTTGACTAGCAAATTAAAAAATATTAAATATTTTTGCATTTTTAAGGCAATTTTTAATAGGGTACTTTCATTTTTTATTTAATCTTTACGTTTTTTTAACAACTTGGCTACAAAGCCAAAATATAGATTATATTTTAAACTTTTGACATCATGAAGTTTAAAAAAGTTATTTGGATACTCTTGTAATTTAAATTTGTCTGTGATTGATAAAATATATTTTTAAAAATAAATGTTTTGAAATTTATTAATAATTAATAAATCGTACGTGGTTACATATATTGTTATATGTTTACATATTATTAATGATTTGGTCCTTTATATGTAACAAACATTTTATGATGATTCGGGCTCAGACTAATTAATTATATTATTTAATAGTAATACATTTACACAACCTGACTGTAAACTGTCAGCAGTCTACTGTCAGTGACAATGTTGGGAAAAACCTAGCAAAAACGACAGTAAAAAAAACAACTAGATCCGAAATAAAAAACCTAGACACGCTAAAAATAGACAAATATGACGTCAAAGAGACTCGCACCAACACAAAAAAGTATTTCTTATTTGAAAATGAGCATGTTTCAAATTATTTTATTTTATTTTCATCCAAGAATGTAATTATTTTCTTTTAAATTGTCAATCTAAAAAATTCCCATAATTTAGGCAAAATCCTTATAAATTCCTAAATTCCCATTTTAAAAAGTTTGGCTAAAAAAAACACGATTCGGGAAATTTCTTACGACGTCTTAACACTGCGCGATTCAGACCTGACAGTCTTAATAATCTATAAAACTTGGCTCACTTAGAGAATATAGTATAAAATATAGTTTATATTTTTAAAATTTCTCAATTAAGACAAGCTTTGCTGGTCGTGTGGCAAGAGCATAGGCTTGTGATGCAAATGGTGTCGGGTTCGATTTCCAGCGGTGGAATGTAAAAGTTTTTCTTTTCACACTCAATTTTTAACACACCGGTGAACATTTTAAACAGTTATTTTTTCGTGTTCGTTTCTTTTTTCATTTTTAATATTTAGTTACAGTCTTATATTAGCTGTTAGCAATCATATTTTAAGGGACGCTGGATGGATAGGGCCCCCGTTTGATTGCAGCCAGGGGCCCCGTGCAGTCTTAATCCACCCCTGTAAGTAGGCAACAACCAAGGCCGTTGGCTTCAGCGTTACGTTTAGAGTAAGGCTGGAAATGATGAGTTGTCCTCCTCTGGTCCTGTCGATCGGTGCAGGGGTGAGGTAGGGGTTGGATGCAAGTCGCGTGCATAGTGGTGAGTCCAGCTCCTATTCCAAAGATGTGGGTTGGGGGTCGGATACAAGTCGCGTGGATAGCGGTGAGTCCAGCTCCTGATCCAGGTATGTCGACACTTCGTTGGGCGGTTGCTGTCTGGAGTTCGGGTTATATCGCAGTACAGGCGGGTGCCTCGAAACCAGACTGAGATAGAAAGAATATACATAAAGGTAGTTTCTATTCTCGTCCGTCTTGATCCACCCTTTAGCAGCCGAGCCTTCAGAGCCAGGTGCCAAAAGGTGATCAAAATACATTATCATAAACACATGGTTATTAAATGCATATATATA
>MUZC01004432.1:281486-312715 GCA_002072015.1 Radix auricularia | reverse complement strand
GCCCCAAAATCTTTTTTCCATATATGAGCTATATAAAAATTGAAAATCCCTAATTCTCCTTTTTCCCGTATAGGTAGAAGCATGAAACTGGAAATTTTTTGAGTACACGCTCCCGACGTAAATTTGCTAAAAATGATGTTAGAACTCCTTCTCGTGGGGGCCAGGGCCCAAATATAGTTTTTCTTATATTAAAACCGACTTATCATCAATTCTCCAAATTTCCGTGTAGGTAGGAGCATGAAACTTTAGGAAAATTGTTAAGTACCTTCTCACAACGAAAGTTGGTGTAAACGAATTTTGAAATACACACTCATGGAGGCCGGGGTCCAACAATTTTTTTTTTTCAAAAAATTGAAAATCTATAATTCTTTTATTTTTCGTGTAGGTAGACAAGGAAAAATAGTTATTTAAATTTTAAAAATTTCCACTCATAGGCTGCCGGGGGCCCAAAACCTTCCCCCCCCCCCTAAAATGGGTGATACGAAACTGAATCAACGCAAATTCTCCAAGTTTTCGTGTAGGTAGAAGCTTTAAACTTTGGGAAGTTGTTGAGTACCCCCCTCCCATTCCTTCCCGCGATGGTAAGATTATATCACCTCTCACTAGGGTGAAGATTGTCGAAATACAGGTTTTTTCCAAATATGAGGTTTATAAAAAAAGACGCGTCTTTAAGTCTCCAAGTTCTTGTGTACGTAGGAGCCTGAATGGTTAAAGTTAATCTATTTAGTATATCCATCTTCATTCAGATCAAACTCAAATGGTGTTTTTAATTGGTGTTACGCGGGTTTTCAACGCTAGCTGAAACCCTAATTTCCGCAGCAAAGCGCGGGTAAATTGCTAGTATATATATATATATATAACATGAAATTGAAATAATATTTCGTTACCATCTTGTAAGTGGATGGTGGAATAAATACAATAATAATTATTTAAATATTAATAATATTAATGGTTACACCAATAAAATTCGATCCATCTACCTGATGGTTATTTAATATATTTTATAATATAAGACTGAAATGATAATTCATTACCATCTTGTAAGTGGATGGTGAAATAAGTACATTATCGTTAATGGATACACCAATATGATTTGATCCATCCATCTGATGGTTCGCGTGTTATCACATTTAGTTATGAAAGGAGAAATACAATGTCGCACGCGGCCGCACATGGCGTAACGGGGTCAACATGTCTCTACAATTTCAATATAACATTGCACGAAGATTAATATTTAAATACCGGCGTGAAATATGCTTACAAATACGAGGAGTCAAGTTTAGAGTTCAACTTACATAGATTCTGGCTGACGGGTAATGGTGCCGGTGTCACGAAATAAAGTCTCCCCCAAAATAAAGTATCCCCCGGAGAGTTTATTTTAAAACAATTTCGCCCCCGGAGAAATTGTTTTAAAATGAAGTCTCCCCTGTTAAAATGAATTCTCCCCTTAATTATTTGAAATTATAAATAATTGTTTTATTAAACTTTATGACTTACAACATAATTTGTATTTGTTCGACATGCATTTGTGTATGATTATTGGGAATTCAACAATTATAAGTTCAGTCAGGGGCGTAGCTATTTGTAGGTTAAGAGAGTGTATATCCGTAAAGACACATGTTTAGAGTTGGTTAATTTCCCAGAGTTATTTAAAAGAATAACACGCAAATAAAACTGAAATATAAAGATGATTAATTAATACGAGAACGCAGCATCGAAGTCTTTCATTACGTTTTAAAACGAGTTAGGAATTAATCGAAAGTTGCTATTTCTATTTGTGCATTATAATAATTAAAAAATATCACTTTTCTTCTACCCGTAGAGTTTACTACATTTACTGAAACAACAAAAAAATTAGCAAATCCAAGTAGCCAAGGTTTGTAACTTTAAAAAAAAAAAATAAAGTTTACTTGTAAAAAATAGTAAAAATAGTTTAAAAAAAGCTTTTAATGGGATAAATTTTTTGTGTAGCCGTCTCAAGAAACACAGCACATGCTAAAATTTAGACACACAAAAATTAGTTTACACGTTTAAACAATGAGTGTCGTAGCTAGGGTTGGAGTAGACCGATACGTTAAATTTATTGCGTTTCTGAGATAACAGTGTAGGTGAGGCGCACGCTTAGCTAGTTTGAAATTCACGTGCATTGTAATTAGTTAGGTATAAAGTCAATTACCCTAGAGCCCAAGAGATTGAAGGTGTAGCTTAGAGGTGTTTTTTTTATTGCTGACATGCGCTGTTGTGTGTGTGTGTGTGAAATGATTGTCATCTTGTTTCCAAGGATAGAACAGTCAATCATGGACAAAGGGAACGTTAATACGGTTAAAACTTTCCCTAATCCTTTCGTAAGCTTATCACTTACTTCACATTTTTGTACGTATTTGTTGGTAGGCTATTTTATTTAATCATTTTAAAATTGTTAAGTAAGTGCCTGATATTATTGTAATGACCTGCAACGAATTATTTGAAATGACGAATTTAAATTTAAAGTTTTCAGGCTCACTCTAATAAAATTTTATTTTACTGTAAGGAAAATTGTAGTATTTTCACACAAACACACACATAAAAAATATATTTATACAAGGATTTGACAAGATTTGTATAGTGAAATATGGCTGGAGCTGGAGGCGGATTTGTGAACAAGGAGGGATTCCGGATTTTCTCGAACCGGTGCTTTTATAAATATGCATCTTTTATGGGTCTATCGGCCTGCCGGATTCGGCCGGATTAGGCCGTATTTAGGACGCAAGAATTTCCTGTACAGAAGGAGCGTCTGCAATGTATAAAATATTTTTTATATCCATATACATGTTTGTACATATGAATAAGTTTGTGTATGTACGTATTTTTATGTATGTATTGTGTGTACATATGTTTATGTTTGTACGTATTAATGTAAGTATGTATGTATATGTATATAAGTATGTATGTATCTACGCATTGATGCATGGATGAATATTGCATGTATGAATATATGCATATATGCATGCATGCGTGTATTTATGTATGTGTGTATGTATGTTTGAAATTTCTTGTTATATATTTGAAAGATACACTTTAAAATACTAGCTATTGTGATGAAGGTATTGACGATTGTAGATAAGGTTGTGTTGTTATAATCAGTTGTGTTTTTTGTTTGTGGTTATAGAAATAATCTTTCACATTATTATTGTAGCATACATACATCAGTGTTAAAAAAATATATTGATTTAAAAACCAGAAGCCAATGTTTAGTAAATTATTGGATTTTTAAATTTGAGAGAGAAAAAATGTCTCGGTAAATTAAAAGAATAACTTATTATAAATACATATTATTAGTCAAGCTGTCTCCCCAGGAGCGTCAAAACGTTTCCGTAACCCCCTGCTATAGCCCCAAATGTCACCACATCACGACTAAACCAATAAAACCCCTCCGATTCTTCCAGTGCCACATAACAGGAATGTCACCCCTTGTTATAGTGTCACCCAGTGCTGTCAGTATCACCAGCACCACCCCTCAATTTAAGCCTCGTTCCCGTTTCTCTTAACACACTGCATTCACAGAGTTAAAAAAAACACTGTATAATCGGGTTATAGGTTAAACAGGTCAGTTGCGTAGCCTGATTTTTTGTTTGCCCCCCCCCCCCGTTCCTTTACTTAATTGGGTCACTCCCACCCGCTTTCCCCCCGACTTCAACAAAGGATTCTGAAAACCCGGCGTTAGTGTGACTTGGCCGTTTATAACAACAAAAATTCATGCCTTAAAAGACTTAATCCTTGCTTTATGAAACAAAACAATAGCCGTTATACACCAAAACCTCCATGTGCGTCAATTTTTACAAGGTGGAAAATTTCAATTTTTCAAATTAGGTTACGCCCCTGAGAAATGTCAAACGATATGCTCCTCAACCCCTCTTATCTCTGTATATCTGCGCCAGTACCATAAATAGTATTATAGTAAACAATTATGAATAATACAGCAATAAAAAAATATTATATATTCTTTTGTTTTTCAATGTTCTCTTTGTTTAATATCGAAAGTGTGATGGGGGCGGATTTATTTTGGGGGAGACATTATTTTACAGGGTAGGGGAGGATTTATATTAATTGGGAGTAAAATATTTTCTCCGGGGGATAGTTTGTTTTAAAATGGAATCTCCTGGGGGAGACTCTGTATGGGGGAGGATTTATTTTGCAACACCGGCTCTCTCACGACAAGGATGGCTATAGCTTCAATTCAATGGCTTGAAAACTCATTCGATATAGCTCTCTGTGATCTCTTGGGCGGAAAAGGATGGGTCTTGCCGGTGTATCAATTTTTATACACGTTTATAATTTTATGCAGACATCACTGTTTGGATAACCTCGCTTTCGAACAACTTTGACCGGTCATGTAGTTCGCTGCATATTTAATTAGTGACCTTTGATCCGTCAAGTGTTTCGTGAGTGACTCCCCTTTTGTTTTGCTGTTATTCTCGTGCAAATTGTAGTGGGCTAATAAATTTCACCACAATATATATATATATATNATATATATACATACATATTCCTTTACCTCATGCCATTTTAGTTGTTTAAAACTCTTGGAAAATTTGTGTTTAGAAAAGAGCTTTACTGTCATCTCACAGACAAAGGAAACGACCAGGTCTAAACGTACCATTGGTTTACTGTCAAGTTAATTGCAGTGTTTGTCTTTTGTCCATAGCGGTCCCACTGACCTGTTTAATAAATTCATCCTTTTTATCTGCGCTGATCACTGTCCAAATCTTTTATAAAACTCTTCTAGAAATGTTTTTGAATTTAAAATGGCATTGTTGTCTAACATAGAGATTGGCTAGGGCCTTTTTCAAATTTGTTGTTACTCTTATCCGATTTTATTGAAAAGTTTCGGCCACTAGCCTAAATCAAGCAATTCCCTATATGGTGATGATATTATGTTGGGGTTATTTTCTAAAAATAATTTTGTTTTCAGAACTTACATCCAATTTGGAGTTTGACGTTTTGTCAGTGGCCCATTTCAAATTTTTGAAGACATTTCCATAATTTATTTCTTTATTTGAGCGACTTGATGACCAGGTATTAGAAACCCATAATACAGTGTCTCTAGGGGAATTTTGCCCTTAGCCCACCATTTCGCCACGCCTCTATTTATGTCTTGTTGTGTACTTTACAGTATCGCCGGAGATTTCTCATTTGATGACGCCATGGGAAATCTGGGGTGCACAGTGGCATCATTTGACCCCAGGTAAGTCACGTGAATGAAGTTGTAACATAAATATCAGCTCTGTACAAAAACAAACACAAAAACACATTTAAAACGGAAAAACAATGAATTTGTAGTGTACTGAAGCCACAGTATATGGTTGGCAAGCTATGATGGTGCAGGGTGGGGGTGGGGCAGGTAGCTAACCGCATTGCGCATGTTTCGAAACCAATAATGCGTCAGCGGTTTACTTGCGTATTTCTGATTTCTTCGCGATGTGTTGTGTGTCCATACCCCCATTTTTCCATTATCTATAAGCAAGTCTATGGCATATACTACGCACGAGTCGCATATAATAGACTAATTGTAGGAAATGCCATTGAAAAACCGTAATTAGTAATTCTGAACGAGTTTCAGAAGACCACACTCAAGACCCGAAACCAATCTATTTTACACTAACCCATGCACACACACACACTCACAAGCACGCTTACATCCACACACTCAAAGAGACACACTCACACACACACGAGACACATCCTTTGGCATATAAAAAGTGGAGAACAAAAAAAAAGTTGGCGTTTAGACAATAGAGTCATTTAAGAAGCCTTTTTTGCGGGGGGGGGGGGGGGTCATTACTCTACTTTGATGCTTAAAAATTTATCCAAAATGATTGTGTGTGTTTTTTTAAAATTAAAAACACACACTCCAAGAAAGTGGTCGGTGAACTTTTTTTTTTACCTGTTACCCCCAAATTTAAAAATTTATATGTGCTTTACTCCCGAAGGTTCGAGGTCCTGCCCACATAACTCGGGAATTTCGGTGGAGCGTAAGACCATCACCCTGCCCCTCGAAAACGCATTTGATGAGGTTTAGAAGCCTAACCAGTGCCTAAAAATGACCTGACTTGGGAAAAGTGTATATATTTTAAGTCCTAACGACACGAAATATCCATAATTTACTTGCAATCTTTTTGATAAAATTATAGACTTTCAAAGAGGCAAAGAGTGCAGAGTAATTTAAATATTTTTAATGCTAGTAATTTACTCGCGCTTCGCTACGGTAAATTAGGATTTCATTTATTTTTATATAGCTCATTATGAGAAAAAATCTCTATTTAAGCAATCGTCCCCCTAGTAGGAAAGGATTTAATATTGTTTGCCTCTTACCATCGCGGGAGTGTACTCAACAACTTCCCAAAATTTTAAGCTTCTACCTACACGGAAGATTGGAGAATTATTGTTGATTTAGATTTATATAGCTCATTTTAGGCAAAAAATGGTTTTGGACCCCCGGCCACCCATGAGTGGAAATTTTAAAAATTTATATAATTATTTTCCTTATTACCATCGCAGGCTGTTACTAAACAACTACAAAAGGCTTTATACTTTTACCTACACAGAAAATGGGAGAAGCATTATTTTTCAGTTTTTAATGGCTCATTTAATAGAAAACTACATAGGGGCATCCGGCATGCAGTAAGTGATAATTTAAAAATACATATTTAATTTCACTTTTGACTTTAGCAATCTATGAAATAAATGGTTACTTCACAACTAATACAAACACACACGCACAGGAACACACACGCGCACATGCTTATGCACCCACTGGGATTATCAACATAAAATGTATTATTCAATAACATCAAATAAATAATTGCTCTTTTTTACATTGTTTCCTTTTCCCAATGTAACATAATAACAGCTTCATTACGTCACATCATATATTACTTTACGGCGCGCACCGCCACACACTCTGTTAATCTCAAAATTAAAATCATTATGATTTTACGTTTATATTTTCATTTTTTTTTTTAAAAATAAAGAGTTACGGGAATAAGCAACTTTGGACGCGCCTTAGCGCATTATATAATAGACGAGAAAAATACCCGTGCTATGCTACGGGGTAGGCACAATAAGAGTAACTTTATTTAGTTTTGGGTCTCAAATTCTCCTTAAAAATTAATATAAACGGATCTGGAAATTAAGGTTGTGATAAATCAAACAATTCTTAATAAAAACAAAGATAAGTGTGTCGAGAAAAATAAACATATTATTAGTTTAAATTAGGGCTGTTATCGATTAAATTAAATTTAATCGTTAACTTTTGAAAAATTACCGATTAATTAATCGATAATATTTTTAAAGCTAAAAATAAAGATTACGACATCATTAAACTGAAAATTTCAAGGGAAGTAATAAAAACAGGCAATTGTTTTTTTGTGTGTGTGTTTTATTGAGTTATTTTTAAGACATAGCAATAATAATAAGTTAAATCACGTATTAAAGTTTAGGCATTTGGATGACAATTTCAAATTAATTTTAAAATACAAAAGTAATACAGCTGTGTAGAAATTGTTTGATGATTAACAAAAACATAAAAATCATCTTTTTATCCCAAGGCCCAAGTGGTTCAAAAGTTATGATTTTTTAAAAACCTCATAATAATTTTTTTCACAGTGTTGTTTTCCTTTACGTTTTGTGCCCTTTTAGGGCATTTTAAAAAATGTGCATAAACTTAAGTATTTAATTTTATTTAATTAAAAAAATATAATATTGGTAGGAGATATTAAATATAAGTAGTGAAATATAATGTCAATGAATTTAAAATGTTGTTTTTATTAATTAAATAAAAATATATTTTTTTTATACATCATTGTCCATTTAAAACAGGTTATTTTAAAGTGTACATTTTCGATTCACTCTTTTTAAAAAAGAGAAATTTGTACGTAAAAAAAAAAAAGTATTATTAATTATTAATAATCAATTATTTATTAAAAATCCGAAAAATTAAAAAAAAAAAAAACATTTTCTTTACTTTTAATCGCTATTTTATCGATTACAATAATTTTAATCGGTAATTTTTTTTACCGATTAATCGTTAAAATAATCGGTAATTTCCGCAGCCCTAGTTTAAATATTACCCATCAATTTTGGTATTTCTGCTTTAATATAGCAACATCATTATCATCCGTGACTCTACAGCCCATGTAGGGCCCTGGCTTGCTCAAGCACGTCATTCCATTCAGATCGATTGATGGCTTTCTTTCACGATGCTCGAACCCCTTTAATAACGCATGCTATATACTCTACCAGAATAACAAATGTCGTTAACAGTTACAAAAAGCTAACGGGCAAAGTTCACTTTCTTTTCACGTGAATCAAAACATGAAAACAATATCTTTCCACAGAATTCCTTTGGTTCTTAGAAATAGCTCGCTAAACACCCATTTCATTTATAGTCTAAGCATGAAATTAGTTCAAGACGAATAGGATATTTTTAGCCAGATAATATTTGTGAATATTGTGGCTTGGGGAGAGTAGAAAATATGGTTTACTTGTTTTAAAGGCACATGTTCCTTTAACGTGAATAAAAACATAAGAACAATGCTGCTTTTTAAGAAAATGGTGAGAAATTGATCTTCTTATAAATTTTATGTCAATCATTATATATTCCCGCACATTTTTTCTAATCGCAACAATTCACTTTATATCAATCTTTTTTCCCGTTGTAAACTATTCATCAAATAAACTCAAAACAGCTTGGCACAAAATGAGTTGTTGTCAGTGTGTTTTTAGACATAACACGCAGATCCTATTTATAAGTCGTAATACCCGTGATATTTCTTTACACTTGATATATTTACACCTTAAAGAACAGTTTTTATCCGAAGCGTATGTGATGCAACCGCATTGTTCGAGAAATGTACCCAATTTTTTTAATGGATTTTTCATCATTCGTTAGGTCTTAGAGTAAAATACATGATTACTTTTTTCATTGGAAAAGCTCTCCAAAACATTATTTCTATTTCTAGGCTAAGCATGCCCTTAGTCAAATGAATAGGATTTTTTTTTTGCGCCAGATACTTTACTTTAGTTATGGAAATAGTATTTTCTATTTGGTGGTTGGACACTTCGACCCCGGACAGTTCGACCCTGGCAGTTTGACCACAGGACGTTTTGTCCCAGTGGTTTCGACTCTGGTCGGTTCGACAACGGAAGGTTCGACCCCGGTCGATTGCACCCCGGGGTGATTCGATCCCGGACAATTCCGCCAAGGGACGTTTCGACCCCGAACGTTTCAACCCCTTTCTATCTATACCGTAGAAATTTTTTGTTTGTTTGTATATATAATTTTAAAAATACTGGTTGTCATGTTAGAGGCGCAACATTAGCAGCTCATGACCCAAGAAATGAAAAGCACCCTTCAAATAGTTCACAAATTTGCCCCTCTTTATAAAATTACAATTCCGCTATTTAACCCCACTCTTACAACAGTGTATTAGCGTACCATTTTGTAAATTTAAAATCCCTGAGCGTTTACTTTCAATACGAATTTCCTTAATGTCAGTTTATAATGAAATCGATCCAAAACACTCACTTGTATTAAGTAAGCACCTAAGAGAAATACCTCTTCCTCCTAACAAATATTTGCAATTGATTTTTATGAGAAATCACTCGTTGAATGCTCAAAAGCGGTTCCACGCTAATTTTTCTTTAAGAAATTTCATTCTCTGTAATTTTTACTTATTATAAGCCCGTATAAAATTTGCCTCCATCCGATTATATACATAGATGTATAAAAGCTTATTTTAAAATGTAAAATTGATATTTCGTCTACAATTAAATAATTTCTTCACATTTATTTCTATAGGTATTTAACAGTGACTAAGAGAAATTAGTTCGCACCATCTTCGTGTGATTTTATTATTGTAAAATACAATTAAAATGTTTAGAAAGGTTCCATTTCCGTTAAAAATAAATATGCACCAATCTTACCCAATTACATGTTATAACTATAAATAATGCAATTTCAACAGCGACTATAAGTTCTTTTCACAGTTTATTTTCCATTGTGGCAATTCATGCGAGAAATCATCCAACTAATGCGCAAGGGCTCATTTCTTCTAAAATCAAACATAAAGTAAAACCATCTCTGAAAAAATCATTGGAGATTGATCTTCTCATTAACAGTTTTTTAAGCCACATTCAATGACTTCCCGTTATCTTTTATTCAAGCAGCCATGCAGATCGCATCGGCAGAAACTTGTGTTCATAAAATTAACGGAATTTTTCATAATCCAGTGCATAATTTTAACTATACATAAAAGATTAGCCTACGTGGTAACGTCTTTTCAATATTTAATTTCACTTTTAGCAATCTATGAAATAAATCGTTATTTCACAACTAATACAAACACACAGTCACACGCACACACAGACGCACATACACATAAACACACTCGCACACATGCTTATTTACACACTCGGATTATAATAAAGATAAAAAGTAACATCAAATAAATTAATATAATAAAAGCTTCATGACGCCACTTCATTGTTTTACGGCGCGCAAAACCACACGCTCAGTTAATCTCAAAACCAAAATAATTATGATTTTACGTCTATATTTTCAATTTAAAAAAAAAGTAATCAAGAGTTGCGTGGTATAGGGGCTTCACACTGACGGACGGAAATGCGCCTTAGCGCATTATATAATAGATTCTGATGATAACTTTTTAGCAACCATCGCACGATTTTAAAAAATAAAATCTGAACAACATTTATATGTATATAGATGTATATAATTCAAGTTCAGAAATATAATTAGAGTGATTAAAAGATATAATCAAGAACGTCTCACTGAATCCACGACTTAGTGTTGGAGAGACCTTTATTATAAAAACTTTTTAAAAAAACTGCTATAATTCCTCTTCTACAACGCCCCCTCTCATTTAAGCATGCACAAAGAAGATCACGTAAGGAGCCCTCACGTGACTTTCTACAACATGGGCATGGGGGCTATCAACACGAACAGCTTCTCCCCAAACAAAGATATCTATGTCAAGGATGAGCAGCGATGGAAGATCAGGACACTGAAGAGGGCGATGACAGAATTAGGACATCAAAATGTAAGTCTGTCTCACTTCTGGATGATCACACATTGTTACTGAGATGGCAGAGTTATGACTTAAAAATTAAGCCTGTATTTTCTCATTTGTTGACAGAATTGGGTTTAACATGCATTTCAAACAGATTAGAGATATATGACACCAAACTGTAAGAAGATCTATGTCTCACTACGTGGTTAAACATTTTAAATTGAAACAGATCGATATTAAACGATCAGTATTGTATTCGAACGTACCTGCCCCAATTCTCAACTCATCATTCCAAAGTAAAGATTTAAAAATAATTACTAACAGTTAGTAAGCGTTAAAAATAAACACAAAAATAATATATTTCCCTCTGAGTCTAAATACTGTTAGCAGCGTATATATATAAGTTCTGTGTCACAACTTCTTTTCTGACTCATGCCCTTCATATCTTACTGAACTTTTGTCAGTCTACTCACCAAGTCGTCAGCTACGCTCCTCTGCGGATACACGCATTCTCTGTGTTCCTAAGATTAGAACTAAAACATTTGGCGCAAGGTCATTCTCCTTTTGTGCAGCCAAACAATGGAATTCTCTTCCATTACACATCCGTAGCATTTCAACTGCTAAGTCATTTAAGACTGCACTTAAGACACATCTTTTTAAAATTTATTTTCAAAAATAATAAAACCACATTTCTGTAATTGATTAGCATAGCTGATGTATTGAGTATACCGTATTGTTATTTATGTAGTTAATATGCTATGAATGTTTCTTTTTATTTATATATGTATTTTTGTTTCCATGTAAAGCGCTGTGAGCCTGGCTCCTTGCTGGGATACAGCGCTATATAAATCATCATTTTATTATTATTATTATTATTATTATATATTTATTTAAAAATTTAGATGAGACTCCAATCAGGCTTTTAGATACATTTATATATGTCATGAAAACAGGTTATGTATATAGTCCTGAAAAGACGTCAAAGAACCACGGCTATAGATAATCTGTTTTAATAACATATAAGTCTATATGATGCCTAGGCATTTTAAAATGTACCTTTATTAAACACATTGCCGTGAGATTAAAAGAGAGAGTTAGAGAGAGAGAGAGAGAGAGAAAGAGGGCCCAGAGAAAGAGAGAGAGAGAGACAGAGAGAGAATGAGAGAAAGAGAGAAAGAGAGATATTGAGAGAGAGAGGGGTGGTGATTTTGTTAACTATCTATTAAATATATAATACAGTTAAAATGTTGGCTCATGCTGCTTGATAAAATCATATCTTTTATTGACCTCAGCGAGTCCTCGACATTTTGAAGGTTGACATTGAATTTTACGAGTGGGCAGTGCTGGACAACTTGTTTGAAACGGACATGTTGAAGAACATCCGCCATCTGCTGATAGAGTATCATCTGTTCCCCGACAGACCGAACAAGGGAGACTACGTCTACTATTACAAGGTAAAACAAACATGTCAACATGACACGCAAGACAATGGGAGACTACGTTTACTATTACAAGGTAAAACTAACATGACACACAAGACAATGGGAGACTACCTTTACTATTACAAGGTAAAACTTACATTTCAGCAATAAACTCTAGTCACAGGGAACTATGTTTATTGAAACAAGTTAAAACTGAATTTGGCGGATTTTAACGTTTTTTATTTTCCGGTACGTTCATCTATCTTCTTATCTTAGATATACAGACGCTCCTTCTATGCAGAAGATAATTGCGTCCACAGACCATGAGAGATGATCTGTTGGCAAGTGATGCAGCGGTCACAGGCCACGGCTATAGGGGTTCCACGCATTACCCCAGCCGCCTAACTATTGTCTAGTTAGGTACCCATTCGGAGCTGGGTGACTCGGGGACTCCTCAGGCCGCGAGAACAAATCCTCACCTTCGTGTGGATTCGAACCCGTGACCATCGGTATGACAGTTGAGAGCGCTACCTCTCGACCACCACGTCCCACATCTACCACTGAAGTAATTCGAGCAGTGACTTCCGAAACGGCGTTCAGATATGAATAATGATCATAAGCTTTTGATTTAAAACCTGGTATTTTTCTGCTCAGCCCCTGATGTGACGCGATCAATATATCAATAGATCCAACTATAAAAGGGGTCGATGTTAAAATTTCAACTGTTGCTACTGGAAATTTTGTTATAGTGCAGCTTCGATTCTTGGCATCGATTCCAATCGGGTAAATATCGTTGCGTCTTTTATGGCCGATTTCGACATCACACAAGAGATATTACGTCATTCGAGTATTTCAATTGTTTGTCTAAACTCTCTATTCCATCAACTTGCTACAGTAGAATTGTGTTAATAGAACCAAGTACACTGTCAATGACAAGACTCACGGTTATGTCTCTGCGTTGAACAACTCCCAAAACATAATCATTATAAATGTACTTGAATTATTCATCCCATTCACACAGGGGGAAAATTGTATACTAGCCGACCAGCGTCGTAGCATACGGCACTAACGATTTCAAGACGGGCGAAGACTTCCAGAAAAACACAGTTGTCCAAATGGGATGGGTTTGGGCAAACGACTGCGAGTGAATGAAAAGAAGGATTTCTGGAGAGTAACATACAATTGTCCATGACTGAAAACAGGTTTTGGAAGATACAGATATATCTTTTTGAACATTTGGTCCTGTTAGCAAACCAAACCAGCCGTAATAGAAGATCGGTTAAAGATTTTATTTTAATCGATAAAATAGTGATTACAATTGTACTAAACTTGTCACATTATGGAAATGTTTGGTTAATAAATAATTAATTATTTATAATTAATAATAGTTTGCTTTTTTAGGTACAAAATTATCCATTAAAATAAAAGATTTTGGAAGTGTAAACTTTAAAATAAGCTCTTTTATGAGGAACATAATATAAAAAGTTAAAAGTTGTTTTTATTTAATTAACAATAACAAGATTTAAATTCATTGACATTATAGTGAACTACTTTATCAAATTAAAAAATGTGAATTGCCAGTTTTTGTAACTTCCCTTGAAATTTTTAGTTTAATGACATCATACATCCTATATTTAGCTTTAATCAAGATTATCGATTACATATTCGGTAAGTTTTCAAAAGTTAACGGTTAAATTTAAATTAATCGATAACAGCCCTAAAAATTATATATAATTGGCATCAGGGGCGGATTAAGACTGCACGCGGCCCCGGGCTGCAATCAAACGGGGGCCCTATCCAACCAGAGTCCCTTAAAATGATTGTTAACAGCTTATATGAGACCGTAACTAAATATTAATAATGAAAAAAAAAACGAACACGAAGAAGTAACTGTTTGACGTGTTCGCCGGTTTGTTACAATTGAGTGTGAAAAACAAAAACTTTTAATTCCACTGCTGGGAATCGAATCTGGTACCGCTTGCATCACAAGCCATTACTCTCTCCACACGGCCAGCGGAGTTCGTAACAACGGAGAAATTTTAAAAATATAAACAATAATTTAAACTATGTTCTCTAAGGGAGGCAACTAAATCCAGCTGTAGAGATAATATTTATTAATTTATTTTATTTATTATATTTCCAAGGGTTCGTGCAAACATATGTACACTTTTATTATAAAATATAAAACGTTTGGGGGCCCCCAAACCGTCGGGGGCCCCTGGCTTAACCTGTTCAGCCCCCCCCCCTTAATCCGCCATAGATTGGAGTCTATACTAATAAAAGTCAAGGACCTTACTCATTCAATGACTAATTCTTCACTAATTTTCCCGTGTAAGTAGAAGCATGAAACTTTGGGAAGTTGTCGAGAGCCCCCTCACGATGGTAACAGGAGGGAAAAAATATCAAATTATCCGTCACTGTGGACCGTTGGCCCAAATGCAGATTTTAGTCCTTGTAATAAACAGACGACTAATCATTTTTCTTTAACCCCCCGTGTAGGTTGCAGCATGAAGCTGTGGGAAATTGTTGAGTACATTCTAACGACGATAAATTGATTTAAAAAAAAAGAATTTTTTAAAACACACCCATGTAGGTCCGAGGGAACTAATGTAGTTTTTTTTTCTTATGTGAGTTATATTAAAATTAACTGATTGATAATTCTCCTAGTTCCAGTGTAGGTAGAAAGAGGAAAGTTTGGAGAGTTACATTAAGATTTTATAAGGCGATTAACTCCTTTTTTCCCATCGTTTTGGGCTGGGGGCAAATAAGCTTTTTTTTTTAGGGATGCGGAACTTAACGATTAATTTCTCGATTAATCGTAAAAAATGTTACGATTATATTAACTGTTTAACAATTAATCGACCCATAATATACACATTATCGGAAGTCAAAAAGTTAAAAAAACATATTTAAAAGTGGATGATAAATAATAAGTAACATTCCTGATGATTACACGAACATTTTGATTTTCAGACTATTGTCTGACGGGAATGTTCAAAATGTTGACGAAGTTCCCCTACCATGGTTCTTACACTTCACCAACTTATCAAATCAAATGAAAAGGGTATTAAGCTAATTGCGTTAATGGAGTTTGACTCAGAGACAGAAAATGACGACAGTTCTTCTGGTTCATTACTGCGTTAAAAATGGAGATGAAATTTCCTCAATCATTTATCCCTCTACAATGGTTAAAAACTTAATGAACACCTATATGCGATAATGGCATTCCTTGCCAAGACCTTTATGTGCATACCAGTGACATCTGTTCCATGTGAATGATTATTCAGCTCGGCTGGTTATATTGTCAATTAGACCCCCTCATCACTTGAAACAATTAATATTAACTCACTTGTCTTTTTGCCTATTTGGTCAAAAGATGACATCCAATGGAGACATCCCAGTGTTATCAACAAGAACGTTTAATAAGTGTTACTTGTGACATCATAAAATTTAATTTTAGGCTTTAAACGTTATTAACGATCAACTAATCGTTAATTGTTTAAAATGTGAAGCTTACATTTAAATTAATCATTAACAGCCCTGATTTTTTTTATAAACAATTATTTCTTTATAAATAGATTAATAATATGTAAACGTGGTATGAGTTAGCGTAAAAGTTTTGGCAAAGAGACTTATTCAAGGAACAAATAGTACACAAATAAAAAGAAATAAAATTTAAAACAAATACTTAGCTGCAGTGAAATCCAGAGTCAATGCGAGCAATAGTAATAAGAGAGTAATGTGAGCTTATATAGGAAAGTAGAGAGTGGATGTGGCAAATCATTTAGGTGGTCAGCCATCAATCACTGACTCATTCACCACTAACCCGTTTACATAGTATCCATCTAATAATCTATAAGCCTTATTTCAGTCTCACCCACATGTAATTCTATAAAACCCATTTCATTTTATTCGATGTGACCTTTGTTAAAAAATATATCAAACATGATCTAGATTGAAATGAATAGGGGTTTTGGACGTACACCGATTGGGCCTGGGGACCCTTAATGCCTTTTTTTTTGCCATACAAAAATTTGAAATATCACTTCCTAGGGGCCGGAGGACCAAAATCTGATTTTCGTTACATCAATTAAATAAAAGGTATTTTAATCAGTGGCTATTGGCTCATGGAAGCGTCTTGACTAAACCAGGTACAAAAAAAGTTGATGGCCAATAATAAAATTCTATTTGGTTCACAATTCCTAATGTCAACATTGTAATGGCTGGGGATCCTAATCATTTTTTATTCCGAAAACTTTAATACTTCATCCCCCATCAAATTACACATATTTACACACATCTCCATTGTGATTCAAAATGAAACATACATGCCTATTTAACCTTACATCTTGCATGCGTTTTCGTCCAAGAGCACTTATAGCTATTTTATTCCAAAACCAATAATTTGATTTTACTCGACGATGGCTAGTTTTAACAGACAAGTATATCCGCCATGATTCAAATTTAAATCTACGGGCCTTTAATGTTGACTTTTTCCATATAGAAACTGCATAAATAGTATTTTAGTTCCTGATCGCCAGGAAAGTTTAGAAAGTTTTTGAGTACACATCCACAAAAGGGTTCTGGCTACAAAGAATGATTGCCGATCATACTAGGTAGATTAGATTTAATAACTCATAATGAGAAACTATAGGGCAAAATATGGCAAAAAAATTAAACAGGGTTCATTTCGAAATTCTACACGTAAAGGGACAACGTTCGCCATTTTAAAATACCTTATTTATAATCCCAGTTTCCCGCATTTTTTTATGAGCCTTCCCTACTCTAATCGATTCTAATGAACATTGTAATTTCGTTAAAATTTCGCCAATGCCATGCGTTATACTGAAACGCTAAGACGGTCTTTGTACTTATCGTCTGATCTCTCAGAAATAGGGTACAAGGGCAGTGGCGTCACTAGGGGGTGCGGTGGGGGCGGGCCGCCCCGGGTGACCCCATCAGGGGGGGTGACATCAAATTTTAAAATTCTGTATATTCCTGTTATTTTGCATGAGATAACTGGGAGGAGTTCTATGGGTTAAGTCGTGAGGGGCTGACACCACGAGCTACCGCCCCGGGGGACATCTACCCTTGTGACGCCTCTGTACAAGGGTTCTCAGCACTGACTTAATTCCTACATTTTTAAACTGCAATGTAGTTTGCTAGTTATATAAAAACTAACCTCTCAATAAGTCAACCATTTGCTTTTACAGCAAAGCATAAATGTAAAATATTTAAATAAATCAATTAGGTATACTTAAAAGACTACGTCAACCTTGTGTGTTTATAACGCTATGTACAATCAAAGCGCTCTATACGAGTTTTGCTCTGCACCTGGGATGTTTAAGAGACTAATGATATAATATGATTGCTACCCGAAAGGGTTTGCTACTCAAACACAGTGGTTTTTTTGTGTTGTTGTTTTGTTTTTTTTTCTTTCTTGGAATGAAAAACGCCATTTTCTACAAGCCTCTTCTGTCGTTTCTCACTATATTCTAAATATTTAACTGGGCTATAAGCTCAATAAATATTTTTAGCACATCCAAATATTCCTTAATTTGTTGCTCAATAAATAAATATCACTCAAAAGTCAAAATCTTAGAGTCAAAATCTCATCAAATAAGTAATGATGTATGATTATTTATTTTTTAAATCTACAAAAACAGCTTTTATGTTGGTGCCTTTCATGAAATGACTTTTTATGGAAATGGTTTATAATTTTGTCATGGCAAAAATAATTTCTCTCGATACGTATTTTCTTGATCTCGCATCAAAATTTAAAATACAATGACTTGTCAGAGGTTAAGATTTCTATTAGCGATGTTTTTTAAATCATTTATCTTAGCTTTTTGTGTCTGAGCCGTGCGACCGACCGACTATGTGACCGACCGACCGTGCGACCTTGCCGAAAAAACTTTGGATCGATTTTTAACCAACTTTCTCGTAAACTAGCGAGCTGAAATTTTGCAGGCAGACTCTTGCCAATGATAAAATGATGTATAAAATTTCAAGTCGCGCAATAAGGTGCGCATTACACTGACACTACTTTTTAAAAATATATTCACCATTAAACACGTTTTACGAGACATAACTATAATTTTGTAGTTTCGCACTGGTTTGCCCTGCGTATTATAATGAACGTCCTTACAGTAATGTCTCGTATATAAAGGAACAATAGTGAAAAACATGTTTTTGTTACGTTTTATTTTTAAATTTGGTGTTTTTTTTTGTTGTCGGAAACACAGGTAAAATTTGGCTACTGTTATTGTTATGTAAATGAATAAATATTTTTTAATCATGCCATAAACAAAAATGATTCATTCCAGCTTAATCCAATATCTGGTCTTCTTAACCATCACCATCAGTACCCCCAAATACGAGAATAAAACACTACCACAAATTTTCTGAGCGGTTCTCAATTGCATTTCTAAAGTTTTTATATTTTCAGTTGTTGAACCGTCTGAGAAAGCTTGGATTCCGCGAGTACCAATATAAAACCTGCTGCATACGAACTACAAATCCCAAGGACTTTAACTACCAAAGCCATGTATCATACGTCAATGCATACTTCCAGCCGCCATCCTAACTCTTTATACTCTTTTTATCTCATCAAATTAAAAAAAAAATATCATGTTCTTCGAAACGTGGGACTAGTTTTAGATGTTGAAGATTTTGTGTGAGTGTTGGTTTGGCTATTTTGTTTGTGTTGGTTTTTATCCCCTACTTATCAAGTGTTATTAAAATATGAGATTGTCTTTTGTTTAAAAATGATTAATAATGCTTCGGTGATATATTTGGTTAACTTCTCTTCTCGCTGAGTGCGAATTATTTTATCCTATTTATTACAGATGCTCCTTTTTATTCAGAAGATTTTTGCATCCTACGCTTATCTACGGTTTTTATCTTATCTTATTATTTAAATTCTGTTTTAGATTGTAATTTATTTACTAAAAGAATTAGTTGAGTTTATATTAATTTGAAGACTGTTTAAAATGTGTTATTTATCTTTTTAAGGAAATATTCAATTTATATATGATGTATTTACTATGTAAATTCAACATTACCCACAATAAAGGTCGGTCTATACTTTTCCTTACAAATTTTAATCAACATTTAATAAACAACCATGGAAAATTTGTTTACTCTCTATTTTATTCGGCGAGCTCATAATTTATTTTTAGCTATGTATAAAGTTTTGACAAGATCAAGTTTTTCTAGAAAATTTGATATGTGGACCGACCTTAATTGTAATTATTGAAGAACTACATCTTAACATAATAACAAAACAAACATTATTAATTAAAAATTACGAAATGCTGAAAATTAACTCATTATGAATAGTCAACTTGCAAAACCTAGTAAGGCAACCTTTTTAAAATGTTTTTAAAAAAAAAAAATTAAAGAAAAGGGGGCATTTATGTAAGCGATTTGGGTTTTTTTAATTTTTTTTTTGAAATAAATATATCAATTTTAACAATAAAACACAACGTATCCAGTGGGTTTTACATGACCAAACCAAAATAAAACTGTACAGTTTTACCATTTAAACCTGAAAATGACGGTAACTCATGTTCACGCATAAATCATCTTAATAGAATTTGGACGTGGATTATCTTATATATACAGACGCTCCTTCTATGCAGAAGATAATTGCGTCCACAGACCATGAGAGATGATCTGTTGGCAAGTAGTGCAGCGGTCACAGGCCACGGCTATAGGGGTTCCACGCATTACCCCAGCCTTCTAACAATTGTCTAGTTAGGTCCCCATTCAGAGCTGTGTGACCCGGGGACTCCTCAGCCCTGGGAACAAATCCTCGCCTTCGCGTGGATTCGAACTCGTGACCATCGGTATGACTGTCGAGCGCGCTACCTCTCGACCACCACGTCCCACGAAATTTTCTAATCAATTGGGATACAGTTCCTCAAAGTTAAAGCACCACGCAAAAAGCACGCAAAATTACTTTTGTTTTTATTGGTTAAGATGAGTTAGGAAAATTGCCATTCGAGATGAACAATAAATGTTCTTAACCTTAGTCTTTCTCTACCTCACACTATTTAATTTAACAAGGAAGTCATTATTTATTCTTCAGATTCCTTTACATTCTTGTTTTGAATGTACACACGAGTATCTGAGATTACATATCATGACTGTTGTTTTTATGCAAAATTAGATCTCAAAATTCACTACCGCCCTTAGATTTTCGGCACATTTGTGCATTTTCTGTTAGTTTTTTTAATATTTTTTTAATCAGTTACGATTGATTTCGTAATTTAGTATTATCTAATATGAATTTTATGTTCAAATTATTGGATCATCATTACACAAAGTGTATGAGGAGTTTAGCTTCATCCGGGTCCACTTTGTTATTGGGCTCTAAATGAAGGTTTCGTGGATTATGGATTTTGTCCTCATGGTGCTGGGATCTCCTTGATATACTTTGTTAGCTGTAATTTACAGCTAATTATGGGTTATTACATTTTTGGATCTCATTAGTGTAGAACTTTTTTTTGTTATAAGTTAAGGAAACTGATTGATATTGTTGATATTACAAATATTTCCGCTCAATATATTATACCATTTATTTTTCTATGACTGTATAAAATGTCTCTGTTAATTGTATTTTTTAGAATGTTTGAAGCAGGGCTGAACATTTTGTAATTACATAAAAAATATTTTAACACATATTTATCATATTTTTACAACACTAATCATGTTCAAATGGATCCAATAGTTGCTACTAGGTTGTTATTTGAACACAGTAATAATTGTGGTTTAATATACAAGCCTTTTAAAAATATTAGGGCAATGTAATTTTTACAAGCCTCTCTAAACCAGGCTTCCCATGATTAGAAATTAGCTAACGTAACTCCACTCTTTAAGAAAGTTTATTAAACAGACCCTGGTAATTACAGACCTGTATTACTTACAAGCATCATAAGTAAATTGCTAGAACACAAAGTATATAGTAGAATAGTTCACCACCTTGACAAATACTATGCCTAATGCCCACATCAATACGGCTTTGAAAAATAAAGATAATGTGAAACACAGTTTAAAGGTTTAATAGATGAACTATTAAAAGGCTTAAACAGTAATGGTCAAATAAATTCAATATGACAAGAATTTTCCAAAGCATTGGACAAAGTTCACCATCTTAGTTTACTTGGTGGCGGGACACTTCGACCACGGACTTTCGACCCTGCCAGTTCGACCACATGACGTTTCGACGCCAGGACGTTTCGTCACCATCATTATTATTTTAAATTAATTTTTGGTATATTATGAATTAAAAAAAAAAACACAGAATCTCCACTCCTGTCTCAAACACACTTAAAAAAGACCTAATTTATGATTGTTTTTTTAAAATATATGTTTAAGTCGTTCAAAGATTTTCAGTGCGATAAAAACAAATAAAATTTTTAAAAAATCATTACAATCGCGTGCCCTTCCATTTACTTCTTGTGTTCCTTAACACGTGAAGACCTTCATCGCGGATATACTGATTTTAATATGACGTACAAAGTTTTCAGTATTTTAAAGTAAAAAAATTTCAGTAGTTACTTCCACCGCCTAGCAGACAAGAACATTCAAGCTGCTGGGCTCTTATGACCTAACTGAACATTCCAGCTGCTGGGCTCGTATGACCAGTCTCAACATAAAGCCATTGTTATTAACATTTTTTCCGGGGCTTACATAATGACATGTTACAATGAGTAGACTCAGTGACCACCACAGCACGCCGTGTGCTGGTGAGGGTTATGGGGAAAGTTAATAAATTTTTTTTTTTTTTGGGGGGGGGGGGGCAGCAAGAATGTAGTTATATTTAGAAAGGACTATCTGACTACATTGTTTTTTTATTGCCCGATTACATCTAATCGGGGTTGGGGTGGAGTTAGGTTTTGAATGACCTGAGAGGAATGGCGCATTTATCATAATCATGAATGTACGTTAAATGTTGACTGGTTGTACGTGTATATACTTTTTCAAATAATTAAATTAAACGTTACAAATAACTTTTTCCAAGTTGTACTTAATGTTTGATGCATAATAATATTATGCTAAATTATTTTTACACCAAAGATTAATTTTAAAAAGTATATCTGAAAAAAAAAACCAATACATTTCTATGGAGTAGATACAGAGTGGTCGAAACACCCTGGGGTTAAAACGTCATGTGGTCAAACTGTCCGGGGTCGAAAATTCCGATTTCAGCTATTTACGTATATGATAATGTAAAGGATCGATGCATTTTTATTGGAATTACAATGGAACATTATTTTTAGAAAGAAAAACAACAGGTTTCAAAAATCGCATGAAAATCCTGAGCAAAGTCAAATTTTGACTTCTTGTAAACATGAACTTCGGCAGAAGATCGTAAGTTCCATTTGTTAGAACATATTTCCTACGATATCAAATAAGTTATTTATTTTATATTATAAGATAAAAGATTTGTTCATTTTTATTTAAATTACAATAAAATAATTTTTTAAAAAATAAAACGGGTTTCCAAAATTGCATGAGATACCTTCCTGCAGATGGAGCACAAAAGAAATAGAACATAAAGTAGAGAAACGTACAGTGTGTCACTTTATTTAGGGTTTGTTTAATCTTTTCTAGAATATTCTAAATTTTACAATTGCAGGATTGCTTTTTTTTAAAAAAGTTATTATTATTATTTTTTTGTGTCTGTTTTTATAGGACAAGTTTTAAAATATTAACCCCATCATTTATCAAACTTAAATGTAATATTAGTCTTATTATTTACTTATTTGGGTAAGATGTATATTCTAGAAGCTTTTTTAATTTCATGCCTGTAATTAGCGAAGTCAATAGTGCGCTCGCCTCACAAGCTGAGGGGCGTGGGATCGAGCCCACGTAAAACCCACTATAAAAATGTTTAGAAATGACTAACGCTAAGAAAGTCCTCCGCTGACCTGAAGAGGGATGGGCGTCGCCAGTGTCTACCAAGCCCGAGAATGTTCTAATGTTTCGATATATAATCGTTGTTATACATCAGATGTGTTGATCACTAAAGTATATCCTTTTGTGAAGGTCATTATTATTACTATTATAAATACACCTTAGACATCGAAACAAAACAAAACTATTAGAGTACAATATGTTGGCTCTTCGATGAAACAACTCTTGTCCAAATGAATAACACAGTTGTTGATTTAACCAAGACTTAGTGGGCAAAAAGACAGAATTTTGGTTTTCAATCCATTTTTTACTGTGACGTGTGGTGACGTGTTCATTTAATTAAGGTTTTAAGCGCTGAACGTTAAACTTATTTCTTTGATAATAATTATTTTGAACTAAATAACAAAATTAGAGTTTCATACCATTAATAAGTATACACATTTGTTAAGGATTGAGATTAATGTATGTTTTCATTAATGAAAGTGCTAATGACTAAATAAAGTATTGCAAGAAAAAATGATAATTTTCAAAACATTTTTTTAAAAAAGTTTACAAAGGAATAAACTTAGCATTAAATTGTGAGATTTAAATGCAAAGTTGTCATTCTTTACAAAGTTATCTGTTTAAATTACTTTGATTAATTTTATTCATAGTTCCATTTGCGTTTCTTTGTTATCAGTCTATTCAAATTTCATCTTTTCTATCAAAATTAGCGAAAGGTTCGCTGACTTCCAGTAAAGAATGTAACATGTTTAGTTTGAATGAAATAATGTTTGTTTTAGTTAAATTTAAATGTAGCTAATAACACTTTTCGTCACAAATGTCCATGGTTCTAACAATTATACACAGTCCAAAATTTTAAAAAGAATAATCCCCGGGGAAGGGGCTGACCTCTACGTGGTCTCCGGGATAAGTAGGGTACGCGAAACCCAAAACTAACAGCCCCGACCTGGAAGGTCAAAGGCCAGTTAGGTCTAGCTAGGAAGCTAGACAAATGATTACAGCCGATGTACGGATCGTATACGGAGTCAGCCAGGGTGGAGCTTGCCTCTGTCGATGATGAAAACTATTGTACCCGTTGAGGGTCGGGTCATCCGAAGTGGCCGTTTCGTCCCCCTTTCTAGTTAGATCAGTGAACGGCACTGTTTAGGGCCTTGAGGGCCAGTAAAATACTTGAAAAAGTGCCGTCAAGAACTCTTGGTCGGACGTCAGCTCTGAGGAAACCTTCCGGAAAAGGGGTGCCCTTACCTAGCACTATGTGGTTGGTTACTGCCGTTGCCTGCAAACCTTGGAGGCTACATTGATGACAGTCATTGGTAAATAGACCCGTAATCTTTGCCGTGGTGGTGCCATAGCAATGGCGGGTCCAAATAAGCCAATTCCTCATCCTCTCTTGGGAGGTAATACCATGAGAGGCAGGAAGGTTAGTTTTTCAGCTAACCCAACCCTGCCCAGACCGCCCCTCTTATAGGGGACCGGGTTGGGGGTGCTCCCTCAGTTACGCCTCTTGGTGGAGAGGTGGGAGTTACCGGGAGATTCCATAAGGGGACCTTAAGAGTTTTCGTAACTCAGGGCCATTGAGGCCATCTCACAAACAGAATAATCAAAACATGATGAACATTTAATCAAATAAATTTATTTATTATCATCTGTACACATAGGCAGGTAAAAATTATTTTTGTCATGGATTTCTTCGATGGGGTTTATTCTATGTGAGGTATGGGTAAAATGCCAGTTGATCTTATGTGACATATGGATAAAGGGCCACTCGATCCTATCTGAGATATGGATAAAAGGCCACTCGATCCTATCTGAGATATGGATAAAAGGCCATTTCAGCAATACCGCACAAGTTCTTGCCACGCAGGATTCTCATGTAGCCTTGCTCGCCCCAGTTGACGCCTGGAGAAAGTCAAGACATATCTGATTTAGTGAAAAATTAAGACAGATCTGGTTGAGACAGAAAGATAAGACATGTCTTGTTTTAAGATAAGTTAAGACATATCTGTTTTAGAGAGAAATTAAGACAGATCTGTTTGAAATAAAAAGATAAGATGGATCTGGTTTAGACAAAAAGTGAAGACAGATCTGTTTTAGAGAGAAATTAAGACAGATCTGGTTGAGAGACAAAGTAAAGATAGATCTAGTTTAGAAAGAAAATAAAGACGAACCTGGTTGAGACAGAAAAGTAAGACAGATCTGGTTTTGAGGGAAGTTATGGTAGATCTTGTTTAAAGAGAAAATTAAGACACGTCTGGTTTTAAGTTTTGTTTGGTTAATTGTACAATATAACACTAAGTGTTACTAGCTTTGAATCAGTGCGGTAGAAAATGCGTACACATATAGAAGCAATTTAATTCATTTTCTTCTCGCAAGTTTAATCTAAGAATTTTCTTAGGTTACTAAACAAAAGCCAGACAATCATGTCTTTAATTTAAAAAAAAATGTCCTTTTCCACATAAAAAGTGGTGCCTCGTCATTGTGTTTCATGCAGCATACACATTAAAAATTGAAAAAAAATGTGTCCTATTCCTTCGAATCGATAAAATCTTAATTTAGCTGTACTTAAATTAACTATGCATTGCATCATTTATTTTTTCAAAGACTTGGAATGTGTTCAATATTTATTTGTCTTGTTTTATAAAAAAAAGTTATCATTGTATCTGCCGTGCACACTTTGCCCATTCTCGTTCTCTGATCTCCATACCGTCTGAGGTATCATGCTTACGTTTAGGCGAGTCATATTATATTAGTCTTAGAGTTATAAAAGGTAACTGGACGAGTCATATTATATTAGTCTTAGAGTTATAAAAGGTAACTGGGCGAGTCATATTATATTAGTCTTAGAGTTATAAAAGGTAACTGGGCGAGTCATATTACATTAGTCTTAGAGTTATAAAAGGTAACTGGGCAAGTCATATTACATTATTCTTAGAGTTATAAAAGGTAACTGGGCGAGTCATATTATATTATTCTTAGAGTTATAAAAGGTAACTGCTGCGGTTGATCCGCAGGGTCATCGTGCCCTCTGGACATACCCCAGGAGTTTTTGAGTATCCAGTAATCTTTCCCAGCCTCTGTTCCATAGCCCACCACCTGCACTGCGTGATCAAGTGTTGTGGACGTGCAAATAGGGTCCTCGTACACTCCTGATATATACGACTGTGGACGGGATGAAATAAAGAAACATTAATGCTAGGGTCCTTGTACACTCCTGATATGTACGACTGTGGACGGGATGAAATAAAGAAACATTAATGCTAGGGTCCTCGTACACTCCTGATATGTACGACTGTGGACGGGATGAAATAAAGAAACATTAATGCTAGGGCCGTATCGAATGATACTTTAGAAACTAAGAATTAAATGTAGACAACTTTATTAATAATTTCCTGTTTTCGAAACCTGAAAATATACAATCATCTTAATAAATAAACTTGATTGACATGCAGCTTAGTTAAGTAACCAACTGTTTAAAAATTGATCAATAAACAGCTCAATTGAGTAACGAAGTGTCTAAAATTTTATGACATGTATTTTTAATACTGATTAAAATATTTTTACTGGATACGAAAGTGCTTCAACTGAAACAAATGCGGGACATTTATTAGATTTTTTTTTAGCTCTTTAGTACACGTTTGTAAATTGCTCTGACAAAAATGTATATTTTCTAAATGCTATTTTGGTGCTTGAGTATGCGGTCGTAGATTGCCCTGACCAAAATGTTTGTTTAGTGCTATTTAAGTTCTTAGTGCACGCTTTTAAATTGCTCTGACCAAAATGCTCATTTACATAGATGGCGTTACCTCGAAAGAAGGAACCGCCGCGTTGATGAAGGCCGAGATGGGAGACAATCGAATGACTTTGAGCATGAAGTTCTCTGACCCTGTGGGGATGTATCCTGTACCACTAACCTGCAGGTTCAACAAATCCATTATGTAATTCTGCTGACGGGGGAAGGAGGGGGGTGAACGAGACGACGTGTATTTAGAGACAGAACGTTAATAATCAAATTATTTGGAGAAACAATTCGAAAACAAAGAAAAGCAACACATCAACGATACTGGGAATAAAAGAAATTGCAAGGAAATCCTTCATTAAAAAGCAATCAATATCATAAATGGAAAATACTTCTGTATTTCTGTTAATATTTTTACTATTTGTGTGTCAAAAGATGAGAATATTTAATAATTTTTGTGCCCTTTCAGTTTACACAGTTCATGTTTTGTTTATTGTTGTTGTTATTATTATTATTATTATTATTATTATTATTATTATTATTATTATTATTATTATTATTATTATTGTTGATAAACATTGGTTCTCAGGGTGTGAATTCTTTTCATTGCAAATTGATTGGTCTTTTTTTATATCAGAAGTTGAATCATTTCAATATTAGATACCCCTTCCCTCGCAAGAAACCTTTGTGCCATAACACCCCAAACTTTTCTATCTTCACCCTCCCACCTTGCCAACAGGTGTACACGTGGCATTGTTGCAGTATCCCGTGCCGTTCTTGTACGCCGCTGATGTACACAGTCCACCGATGGCCACGATGCAGTCGTAGCCCCGGTACTTGGGTTGGTGGAAGTTGTCATCACAGCAGTCAGCGACCTCATCCACGCTCAGGGGCACAGCCCGTGTGTGGGTGTTAATGGCCAGGAGACTTGCTACTCCCTCTACAGACATACAACAAATAAGTTAATTTTTAACATGTATAGTTGACTTGATATATCCTCTACAGACATACAACAAATAATTTAATTTTTAACAGGAATAGTTGACTTGATATATCCTCTACAGCGATACAACAAATAGGTTAATTTTTAACAGGTATAGTTGACTTAATATATCCTCTACAGATACAACAAATATGTTAAATTTTAACTGGTACAGTTGACTTGCTACACCCTCTACAGAGATACAACAAATTAAAAAATCTGCATTATTGACCACTTGATGTCAGTTCTTCAAATTGAGATGTCATCACATTGGCACCTTTGGCGATTAGCCTCATACATAGTTCTGTCAGGCTCTGTCACCGTCTAATATGACCTATCATTGAACTCTCACCTTTATGTCCAGTCCCCAAGCACCCGTCGCCCTATATAAACAATGTCAAGTCTAAGTTTTGTTGGTTCGTGTGCAAAGTAAAAAAAAACAACCCAAAACAACGCGTGTAAAGTATCAATTTTTGTGTAGTCTACAAGCTGTGCTGAGTGGTAATTTTAAACTCTGCTCAGCCCCGCAACTTAAGGAACATTATTCATAATTGTATCCAACCAACTGATTCTCCGTCGGCCTGTCTTCCATCTACCAGCTAAGTACTGTCGATTTAATGTCATTACTGAACCTATACAGATGGGCTTTATCTAGACAGACAATCTCCCCGTTGCAGTCTAGCTATTTAATTATTGAGACAATGAAAGAAGATTGATTCTATTAAATACTTTGTATTATTGATCTCCTTAATCGAGGAGTTTAATTTAAATTAAATCTTGCCCACATGAAACCTAAAACAGATTTTCGTTAGACATGTATCGTATAACAACGCCACAATGACATGTATTTTAAACTAATATATCTCAAGACTAGAAGAGAAGCAACAAATGACCGCCAACGACCTACCAGCAATGACAAAGTCCATGACGCTTCCAAGCTGACCCTGGTCAGTGACGGGCGTTATGACGCCATAATCTCGCCAGTCAAAATGGTCGTCAGTCGTCCCAGCATCTTCGTGTTTCTTCGTCTGTTGGCAAAAGTCAATGACACCCAAGATGAGGTTGTGGATAAAATTTTCATCGTCCTTACATTGCCACTTGCATGGTTCTCAATGGGTAATTGTGTAATAATGAACTATAGTGCTATTAGGCAAATTTAAGGTTTAGTAAGGAACTAATGGCATCAGGAAAGATGAAGACATGTTGCCCTCGTCTCTGATTTAAGGATGTCTGCCAGAGAGACACGAAAGAAGCCATAATAAACACAAGCGACTTGGGGTGTAAGGCAGGAGACCGATCTACGTGGCACACAGTGTGTAAAAGAGGGCGTCATAGTAGCCGTGGAGCGAAAGATGGAGGAAGGTGCAGACAGGAGAGCTAGGAGTAAGGTAGAAACATTGAGAACTCGTGAGCGAAAGCTGTGATAAAGACTGTCACTCAAGGATACCCAAGGAATTTAACACTGGAGCTTATACTAAATAGAACCGACAAACCCAAGCAAGAGTGGATAATAAAACGTTTGAAATAAAAATAGAATACATCCCCACTGTTCAGTTTTTAAAACATATAAATCTTGTAAGCAAGATAAAGGTTTAAAAATAGTTTATAATTTAAAGTTCGTTTAATTGTAATTTCATTCCCTGTATTAAGAAGGCTGGAATGTCAGTTGTCAATCTGAATTTGAATGTTGAATCCCAATGTAACCCCCCCCCCCCAACAGCCAGATACTTTGAAATTAAAAAGGGTGCAAAGATTTCCCTAGACCAGTAGTTCCCATTATTATGAACATTATCTTAGATATACAGACGCTATTTCTTAGCAGAAGATAATTGCATCCACAGACCATGAGAGATGATCTGTTGGCAAGTGATGCAGCGGTCACAGGCCACGGCTATAGGGGTTCCACGCTTTACCCCAGACGCCTAACTATTGTCTAGTTAGGTACCCATTCGGAGCTGGGTGACTCGGGGACTCCTCAGGCCCCGAGAACAAATCCTCACCTTCGTGTGGATTCGAACTCGTGACCATCGGTATGACAGTCGAGAGCGCTACCTCTCGAACATTAAAAGAAATAATTCTAAATTATTTGAAACAGACACGAAAGGTGAAACAATATTTTACTGAATTTTTAAAAAATGAGGTTAAAGAAATATCCTTGATTTTCTGGCATAATTTAAACAAGCTGCACCTAACGTATTTTCAGTACTTTTTGTCATTCATCGACAACATTTATTGGCAAAAAATCTTAGGGAAAATTTGCATTGATCTCTAGATTATGTCAATATAAACTAAAAGAGTTATATACCAGTTTTTTAAAAAACTTTTTCTGTGCAAAAAAAATCTTAGGAACAATTTCAATTTTTTTTTCGAAATTTCAAAATAGAGATAAAGATTTGCTGGCTTACAGCCAACACTTCACAGCTCTTGATGAAGACTTCAGATTTGAACCAAAGATTTGAAGGCATTTTTCTCTTGGAAATTCCCGAATGGTAGTTGATCCTTTTTGCACGTGGACAAACTCGGATCCCAAACACAGATAATTTCATGCTAATACAGGAGCCGGTTATTGAAAGGAAGAACTTACACTAATGTTTGAACTAGAATACCACAAATTCTAGTTGCAAATTCAGATCCCAATTTCATATCCTGCATTTTGGGGTTTTGGTCCTGCGTTATGGATTTTAATTTGCGCAGCTCACTGATAGGACTAAACTCAAAGTGTACCAGGACTGCGTGCTCAGCAACTCCTTTATGGCGGCTAGTGATGGACGACCTACGACAAGCAAATAAAGCATCTTAACAGCTTCAACTTATGAAGCTTGCGTAGGATTCTAAACATCAAGTAACAGGATGAAATCACCAATGTGGAGGTACTTAGAAGGAGCCATATGCTAAGCATACACTCAATCCTTAGTGAGAGACGCCTGTGGTGGTGGGTTACGTTCGCATGATGAGCTCAGAGAGTATTCTAAGAGTTCTGCTTTACGGTGGTGAGCTGGCAACTGGTATGAGAAAGAGATCGCCCCGTATGCGCTTCAAGGACATTTGCAAGAAAGACATGTCACTGGCGCAGATAGACCATAAGACATGTCACTGGC
>MUZC01004432.1:238682-280989 GCA_002072015.1 Radix auricularia | reverse complement strand
CAGATAGACCATAAGACATGTCACTGGCACAGATAGACCATAAGACATGTCATTGGCGCAGATAGACCAAAAGACACGTCACTGGCGCAGATAGACCATAAGACACGTCACTGGCGCAGATAGACCATAAGACATGTCACTGGCGCAGATAGACCATAAGACATGTCACTGGCACAGATAGACCATAAAACATGTTACTGGCGCAGATAGACCATAAGACATGTCACTGGCGCAGATAGACCATAAGACATGTCACTGGCACAGATAGACCATAAGACATGTCACTGGCGCAGATAGACCATAAGACACGTCACTGGCACAGATAGACCATAAAACGTGGGAGACCATTGCCGAAGAGCGCACACTCTAGCTGGCAAAAAGCGTGAGGGCATTTAAGTTTCGTAACCATCACTCACAGCTAGGGATGAAGAGAGAAGAGCCAGGAGAAAAGGAAGGGGGAAGAACAGCAGGAGTTAACGCCATCGTCCCATGAGGTCGGACGGATGCCATATATATGTGTTAGTGCACATAAAATTTTGACTGCTTTCTGGTTTATCTATTTGGTAGAACAAAGATTCAAGGGCGTTGTGACTCTCATCATAAATATAAAAAAAAAATAAAAAAAATAAAAAATTTAAAAAAACACACAACAGAAAATGAAAAGAAATTGGTGCTCGTGGGGAGATCCAGTTGCAACTCACTAACATTGAGTCGGTCATAAAAACACCCATAAAATCTCATCAAGTTATAAATTATTATAAATTTTATTTTAAACAAAAGACAGTTTCTATAATCACAGCACTTCTTCATCAAAATGTTGCTTTATTAATTGTAACTTTCTTACTATGCATTTATGTAGTTTTTCACTCGGGGGTCCGTGAGGAAGTTTTGACTTTAAAAGGGGTTCGTGAGTAAAAAAAAGTTTGGGAACCACTGCCCTAGACAGATACACACATTTAACACAATAGATAACTCTGGCAACAGGTGCGTTGGTCTGTCTGCCTAACAAACGCTGCTTTTAATAACCTTATTCAATCTACTTAAGCTAAATGCGATTTAATAATAAAAAAAATAATCGCTATTTAATTCTATTATTTTTCCATTTTTTCACTAAGACTTAAACTTTAAGAGCTGTTTTATAAATAAGCCAGGAAAATTTGATGTTGACATGTGATTTATCTGTTTTTTTAAAACAAAAGTATGATTTTGTGTGTATGGCAAACCAATGAAAATCAAAGAAGGAAGGACACTAACTATTTTGTGGTAAAGTTAGGTAGGTTATTTAAAGACTTTGGTCTAAAATATTTTGTATAAATATTTGTTTATTAAAGAACCGGAATTTTTGCCGAGTGTTAATCTTAGACGCCTTAATTTCTTCTCGCCGAAGTTAATACACTACTTTAAAAAAAAAATTATTATTATTTTTTTTTTAATGAAAACAACATGGAACACGTGTAAATGTTTTTTAAACAGTGTTTACCTCGATGACTGCACCGTTCAGACCTCGAGCCACCACTAAGATGATAGCGAGTGTGATAAATGTCTCCATTCTGTTGACACTGACCCAAAAAGCTCTTTATCATAAAGTGAATGCACAAATGTTTGGCTAACAATCTCTCCTAACAATACTATTTATAGTTATCTGTCAGTACTTGCTGTCATAGTCTAGAGATTATTGATAGTAGCGTTTCACGAGTGTGACAGCGTGCATGTGATTAATGTCACATGACAGTAACAAGTCTACGACAGGGGCGGCAACTGTCAATGAGCTCAAATTTGAATGTAATTGAGCAAGAAAAAAAGGGCCTTGGATACACCAATGTCGCATGATAGTGTTTGGAAAAAAAATGATATCAAGGTGACAATGTGCTTCATGTGACAAGTTATGTAGGGAAAAGATTGACTCTATTTTTAAATGATAACAAATGAGAACATTATTCGTCTCAATGGGACCGACTGATAAAATAAATAAATAAATAAATTTTGTTTCCACTCCCGTCCCTCCTCTGAAACTCTAAAACAATATATTTAAACAAAAAACAACGAAAAAAAAACAAACACAAAATTAAAGATTATTATGAAAAAAAAATGTAAATGGTTCTTTGAGTCTGTGTATGAAATTTCTCAAGTTTTAATTCCTTACTGTTTTTATCATGAAATATAAAATAATATACTTGATATTTTAAAATAGTTTTACTTATGGGGGAAAAGGAAAACTTAAATGAATAGAGTATTATTTTATTTTAATCTATTTTTGGGAAATTATTTTTTGTAATATAAGTGTTTTAAAAAAATTAATTATTTTACTTTATACAACATTTAAAAAGTGGAAGGTAAACAATTAATCAAAGACAGAAAAGGGAAATAACTTATCAATAAGAGGTTGCATAGAAAGGTTTATAAGTGTTGACGTCCCTTATAAAGATAACTCTGGTCTTATGAGAACATTCATCATCTCCACCATCGTGATGTCATTGTAATGTGAAAGTTGCATCAATAACTTGAGAGAAGATAAATTAGGCCAAAAACCAAGAGTACATATTACAAATGTGGAAGTTGCATCAATAACTTGAGAGAAGATAAATTAGGCCAAAAACCAAGAGTACATATTACAAATGTGGAAGTTGCATCTATAACTTGAGAGAAGATAAATTAGGCCAAAAACCAAGAGTACATATTACAAATGTGAAAGTTGCATCAATAACTTGAGAGAAGATAAATTAGGCCAAAAACCAAGAGTACATATTACAAATGTGGAAGTGAAGTCTCCAGGTTTTGTGAAGAAAAATGGGTACAATCTCTGTCAGAGTTTGTAGGAATATGTGATTTCGTTAATCCAAGATTACGGGACCCCTGAAACCTCATGGGACTGAATGTTGGGTTTGCGCTGACAACCTAATTGATTTGCCACACCCACTATCTCCTTTCCTATGAAAACTCACACTAATCTCTTCTTACCATTGCTCGCATTGTCTCTTTGGATTTCACCGCAGCTAAGTTTTTATATATATCTATATATATAATTCTCATAACAGCACATACAGAATCTGGTTTGCAACAACTCGTGTCAAGCTTCTCAAATGCCTGCAAAGAATTTGGTCTAAATCAGCTTGAAAAGACAAACATCATGGCCCAAGACACTCGATCTCTTCCTAACATAAATATCGATAATGAAAACTTGGAGGTTGTGGACAGTTTCACCTACTTGGGATCCAAGGTCTCCAATACACTTTCAATTGAAGAAGAAATAAACAGCAGAATTGGCAAGGCAGCTGCAACAGTGGCTAAACTAAATAAGCGGGTCTGGCAAAACACCAAGCTAACGGAGAAAACCAAACTGTACGTCTATCGAGCCTGTGTCATCAGTACATTACTATATGAGAGCGAGACATGGACCACTTATACATCACAAGAGCGTAAGCTTAACAGCTTCCATTTGAGATGCCTGCGCCGCATCCTTGGTATTAAATGGCAAGACAAAGTGCCTAATAGTGAGGTCCTAATGCGTGCCAATACCCAAAGCATGTTCTCAATTCTTAGTGAAAGACCCCTGAGGTGGCTAGGACATGTCAAAAGAATGAGCCCCGGCCGCATTCCGAAGGAACTCCTATATGGTGAACTTGCTTCAGGAAAGAGGAAAACAGGTCGCCCACGCTTGCGATTTAAAGATGTCTGTCAAAGGGACATGAAAGCAGCCAAAATACATACAAGTTACTGGGAGTGTAAGGCAGAAGAACGATCCACGTGGCGCACAGTTGTCAAAGAGGGCGTCATAGTAACCGAGGAGCGAAGAATAGAGGAGGCTGCAGACAGAAGAGCTAGGAGAAAGGCCAAAACATTTGGAAGCACAGAACTCGTGTGTAAAAACTGTGGTAAAGACTGTCACTCAAGGATAGGATTGCACAGCCACTCGAGAAAATTCAACCCAACCCAACGGTGATGCACCATCGTCTCGCGAGACGGAAGGATGCCAATAATAACTCTCCTCCATGTTCAACCATGCCGGACACCAAGCAAGGTGTCTAGCCCCACAGACCAGTCAGCTGGCAAGAAAATGTATGCAGAGGTTGCGGGGGTCATCGAGACCAACAATGCGTTCAATTGAGGTCAATCACTTTGTTCTTTCAGTACAACAGAATAGCACGTATTTCATAATTTAGTGATTAATACATTCGCCTATCACGCGGAAGGTCGTAGGTTCAAGTCCCAGCTAAGACATTACTTTTTTAATTTTAAAAATTGTTTGTCTTTGTGCTCGTTCATTTCCCACTTTCTTTTCGAACATGATTCGCAACACGGCTATAAGCCTTGTTTCTCGACATTGGCATAATAACTTCGTGCTCTCCGTTGTGCTTAGTGACAGAAAAGTAGTCACATACTCTCCTCAACATTACGTTCATAAAATTAATACCTTAGGCGCCCTCCCTCGCTCTCCAGGCATGCGCAACTATGTGTATCGCACCTGTCCTTATTCCCCGGATATCTCAGACACCATCGGATTCAATTTTGCCCTTTACCTTTACGCGCAGACAATGCTCTGTGAGATTAGCCTTTGCCATGAAAATAAATAAAGCACAGGGCCAAACGTTGAAAAAGAAATTTATGCATCTTCTTAAACCTGTTTTCGGTCAATGACAATTGTATGTTTCTCTCTCAAGAGTTCCTTCTTTTCATTCACTCACAGTCGTTTGCCCAAACCTACCCCATTTTGACAACTGTGTTATTTCGGAAGTCTTCACCTGTCATTAAATCATTAGTGGCGTTTGCTATGACGCGGATCGGCTAGTTATGTTTTATTTCTTTATATTCATTTTATTTGTGTAATATTTGTTCGTTGAGGAAGTCTATTTGCCGAAACTATCTCCGCTGTTTTGTTACGTTCTTTTAGGCTCACTCATACCCTGATTACATATTATTCATCAACTTGATTTTTATAATTATTTTAATATCTCTTTTCTCGTAGCAATTATTTTTATAGCTCTTTCAAAAGACAATAAATATGACGAAGACTTATATTGTCTTGCATGTGTGAACAAAATCTGAAGAAAACCTCCCAAATAACTTGGATTACATAAAATATACATTCAAAGCTAAATTTAATTGAACTTAATATAAAAATAAACGCACTTTAAACAAATTATACTTAAATTTATAGTATAATAATAATAGTAATAATAATAATAGCAATATATTAAGTCTAAATCTAAGTCTAGTTGAGACTACTTGTCGTAAGCCTTAAACTTAAACTAGTAAACTAGTCTTACTGAATATGAGAATCTTAATCTTAGTAATAACCACACTACTTTTAAGGGCATTAACTTCAACCAAAACACATCCTTAAAATCATAGCAGCATAACTATAGTTATAAACCACCACAACGCTAAGCACACAGATTCAGTACCTGACTACACCTCTATCTTAAGTACAATAAAAGAAATTACACTAAAACAATAGAAACATAAAATATGTAGACATAGGCAAGAGCACCTAGTTTTAATATGCATCTTCTGTATGGGACCCATCTACCAAAGAAAATATTGGTAAGTTAGAACAAATCCAAAAAAGAGCTGCCAGATTCATTATTCATTACTGGAGAATATTCAAAACTGACAAGAGTAACACCATTAGTTAAATCATTAAACCTTGAAAAACTAGAGGATAGAAGAACTAAGAGTAAATTAGTAATCTATTATATAATGCGCCAAAGTGCGTCCGAACTCGCTATGCCCCGCAACTCTTGATTTTTTCGTTCTTTTTTATTGGAAAATATAGAAATAAAATAATAAAGATTTTGGTTTTGAGATTAACAGAGCGTGTGGTGTAGCGCGCCGTAAATTAATATATAATGTGACGTCATGGATCTTTTATTATATCAAATTGGGAAAAGTAAACAATGTAAAGAGAACAATGATTAATACTTTTTTTGTTGATAGTTGGAGTGTGTGAGTGAATAAGAATGTGCGCGAGTGTGTTCATGGGAGTGTGTGTGGGTCTGTGTGTACGTCTGTGTGTGCGTGTGAGTGTGTGTTTGTGTTAGTTGTGAACTAACGATTGATTTAATAGACAGCTAAAAGTGACATTAAAGATTAAAAAGAACTTACCAGGACTTTCCTAGAAGAAAATGGTTTATGTATAGTTAAAATATAGTACTGGACTACTAAATATTCCGTTAATTTTATGAACACAACATTGCGCCAATGCGTGCTTCGTATTAAGCGCTTAAATAAATGTCAGTTTTCTTTTAAAGTCTATAGACTTACTTTTTAAAAATAAAATCCCTTCAGGGGCCGTCTATAAAGTACGTAACGCTTCAGAGGGGGTGAGGGGGTGTAAGAAAGTGTGACAGTTTGTGACAGGGGGGAGGGGTTGTCCGGCCATGTGTGATGTCACAGCGTTTTATGTTAAATTTTAATTATTTTGTTAATTAAATATATATTTTTGTACGAAAGTTTGAAATACTTTAGTGGGGGTCCGAGATTTGTGACAGTTTGTGACAGCGGGGAGGGGGGGGTAAAATGGTCAAAAATAGCGTGACGTACTTTATTAACGGCCCCGACTTAGTAAAATGTTATGTATTAAGAAAAAAATATAATAAGTTATTTTATAAGTTGAAAAAACTCACAATGCAAAATAATAATAATAATGATTATTATTATTATTTTTAAATCTTAAATCTAAATACGAAGAAAAATAATCCGTTTATCCTAGAGAAACTAATATCTGCAAATTTAGTGAATTGTTATTTTTCTAAAACAGAGCGTGCAGCGATTATGAATGACATAATTATCAAACTTACATGTTAATTTAAGTTTTTATACATCTACGCATATTATCGCATAGAGACAAATTTTGTACGGGCTCAAAAAAACATCAAAATTAGGCTACATAAAATTACATTTCTAAATGGAAAAATGCACACGGAACAGCATTTAAAGCATTTAACAAGTGATTTGTCATAAAAACATTTGCAAATAATTGTTAGGTGCAATATTTTTTACCTTATGTGCTTACATGTGCTTACCTAATACAAATGAGTGTTTTGAATCGATTTCTAAATGAACTGACATAAAGAAGAGGTGTATTGGAAGTAATCGATCAGGGATTTAAATAAGAAAATGGAATATGTATAGGTGTTAAATACATTTTTTGAAGAGTGGGGCTAATAAGTATAGTCGAACCCTGGGTGGCAACAACACTATTTCTTAGCCACTGATATATTCATTTTGCAAAACTTAAACTAAACAAGCAGGGTAAATTTAAGCCCAAACCTTGCGATTTTACGTCTGTCTTTAAAAAAAAAATATCCCAAATCCCCTCTATCCAAGGCATCAATTTTCACTTACGTATTATGTAGCTCAAAAAAATATAAACACATTTTCCATAATAAAGGTAATTTATAAACAGTAAAGGAGTGGATGTTGTGGATTAACGGGTAGACAAACAATAAAGCTTATCTTAAAAAATAATAACAAAATAAATAAATAAATAAATAAACAACATATGTGGAATATTTCTAGAATAATCTGATGGCATGGTACCAGCTTCGGATAATAACTGTAGAGTTGTCTATTGGTGCAAGTGTGTGTGTGTGTTGGGTGGGTATATGGGTGAGTGTATGTGTTTTGTTAATTTCTATGTCTTCTGATGTTGAGCCTCTAGCTACCAGTATTTATCTTCCAAAACAATTCATATTTGTTTGAATTTACGTCTTGACTGTGTTTTCTTTATTTTAAGATGATATAAATTGTTGACATCAGAAAACATTAGATCTATATTGCAAGCTGGTATATATTTTGTTGTTGTTGATAAATCAGTCAAACATAAAATCCATAGAATGAAATTTATAAATAGAAAATGCACACAGAACAGCATTTGATACAAGAAACAAGGGATTAGTAAATGTAGCAATAAAAGTGTTTGTGAGGTTGAAAATTTATTTAACCAGCTGCTTAAATAGTTTACGTGATTTTTGTTCTGGAAAGATTGCTACATAAAACTGCTCCAAAGGAATATATGGATAATAAAAAGTTCGGTACTGTTAGAGATGAAAAAGAATTAAATGTATTGAATTGCATGTGGCTAATAAATAAAACGGTTATCTTTATAGATAGTTGTAAATTTCTTACTTTTTTAAACACACTTTTTATTGCAGTCGGGGTGAGTCAATAATATCCTGAAATGCATAAAAACGTTAGCATAGTAACAGCTATATACTTTTTGCGTAACTTAAACTAAACTAGCAGGGTAAATTTTAAGCACAAACTGTTACGTCGTTGTCTGGGTTACTTGTTATGACCAAACGGACATATCAACTCAAGGTAGAACACCAACACTTCTGAACATCTATAACTTTATTAACAACAAAGGTTCCTCCATTAACCACCACGTCCTATCTCTCTCTCACAGCAACTGCCACTCCTAATACGTCACGCTCACACTCTAACGTTATACCTTTTCATACCGTGCGCACCGCACCGCACCAAACACAAGTAAAACATTGACATGTCAGGGAAAACCCAATAACTCCATTATGTTTCCCTGACATATCCCCCCTCTTCACTTTAGATTTAACTCACACATGATATAAGATACACGATCTTTCAAACATTAAAAAAAATCAGGGCATAGTATCATTTTTCGTTTGCAAACGACGTGGTGGTCGAGAGGTAGCGCTCTCGACTGTCATACCGATGGTCACGGGTTCGAATCCACACGCTGCATCACTTGCCAACAGATCATCTCTCATGGTCTGTGGACGCAATTATCTTCTGCATAGAAGGAGCGTCTGTATATCTAATAAGATATAGAACATTTTCTGAGTGGCTTAAAACACATATCAACATAATGGCTCGAGGCCACATCATAGTTATAAGGAAAAATCTCATACACATTTCCTATTTATTCACAGCCAGTTATATTTAAAATATTCATTTTAAGCATATTCTCATTCTTCTCATCATTTCTCTACCCCCACCCCTCAAGTCTAGGCAAACAATGTGCTATAACATTCTGTTCCCCTTTAATATATTGTACCTCGAAATTAAACTCCTGGAGTATTAACAACCACACTTGAATTAGTGTAAGTAGCTGTTGTTAAATACTTTAAAGCTTGGTGATCGCATTGTAAAATAAATCTTGAACCCAATAAATAATATGCCAATTTTTGTACAGCCCATATTATAGCTAAACACTCTCTCTCAATAGTAGAATACCTTGTTTCCCTATCCATCAATTTTCTACTTATGAATTTGACTGGATGTAAAGTGTTGTTCCTAGTTTGCAATAAGCATGCCCCTCTGCCTTTCGTGGACGCGTCTGTTCTTACTATAAATGTTGATTTATTGTCGGGTAAAAATAAGATAGGTTCACTACTCAGGTATTTTTGGATTACATCCAGTAATTGTTGGCATTCACTTGTCCAACGAATATTATTTGGTTGACCTTTTTTTGTAAGGTCAGTTAAGGGTGCCGATAGTGTTGAAAAGTTAGGTATGAATTTATTGTAATAAGAAATGAGACCCACTAAACTTCTCACCTGTTTCTTAGTTGTTGGTTTCTCTATTTTCAACACTTTATCTACATTGGCATATTCTGGTTTTAATATTCCCCCTTCTACTATGTGTCCAAAAAAGTTAATGGATGTTTTTCCTAACTCTACCTTACTAGGTTTTACTGTAAACCCAGCTTCTTTCAGAATTTCAAAAACTTGCCGTAGTGTCTTAATATGTTTTTCCCAATCCTCTGTATGCACACATATGTCATCAAAATAAGTCTTTACATTTTCTACTTGACCGAAGAGTTTTCTTATTATTCTGTTAAAAGTTGCTGGGGCTGTTGATAATCCGAAAGGCATGTACTTGAATTGATATAATGCGTCTGGCCCTTGGAATGCTGTATATTCTTGGCTATCTTTGTCTAATGGTATTTGCCAGTAACCTTTTGTTAAATCTAACTTACTCAAATAAGTTGATTTCGTCATGTGGTTTAATATATCGTCTGGCTTTGGAATAACCTCAGCAATGGTTTTCGTTATACTATTAAGTTTTCTGTAGTCGACGCAGGTGCGTACTGAGCCATCTTTCTTTTTAATTAATACTAAAGGTGAAGAATACGGTGATTTGGATTCTTCAATAATACCCAACCTTAACATCAACAGGATTTCTTCCTTTAATTTCTCTGTCATATGCCATGGAATTGTGTAGGGTTTTAATGTTATCGGTTTATTGTCCGAGAGTTCAATTTTATGTTCACCTATTGTTGTTTTTCCAGGAATCTCAGAAAACACTTCCTTAAATTCCTCCACTATGTTCTGTATTTCGTCCTTTTGTTTTCTATTTAAGTCAATATTAATATCTAGCTCTGTTTTCTCATTAACATTTATTTTTGGTATGCAAGATTCTTCCCCTTCTCCAGTGTCCTCAGTTATAACTACTGCTGCCCCGCCGGGAATAATTTTATTCGTATTATCATCCACAGTATTTTGTCCATTTCTCTCAAGGTATTTGCCAATTCTGTTGATGTGGTAAATCTTTTTTCTATTTCCCCTTTTTATCTCAACATTGAATTTTAATAATACCTTGGTCACTTCATAAGGTCCATCTGAATACAATGCCAATTTCTTTCCCTTTTTTGGCTTTAGAAGTAATACTTTGTCTCCCACGTGAATGTCTTTATTAATTGTATGTCGATCATAGTACATTTTATTCTTAACTGTCTTCGCCAATGTATTGGCTTGTGCCTTGTCTAGTCCTGCTTTTAGTTTATTTCTCAATTCAATAATGTAGTCATAAGTTGGTTTTATTTCATCTGTTGTTATTTCACGTGTGAATAGTGTCTTCAACATTGCCATCGGCCCTCTCACCTTCCTGCCGAACATTAACTCAAAAGGAGAGATTAATGTGGTTTCATTGGGACCCTCCCTATATGCGAAGAGAACCGACTGTAATACATTATCCCAATTTTCTAGACTTTCTGTATCCAACTTTCTTAACATCGACTTTAGTGTGCCATTTAACCTTTCCACCATTCCATTAGATTGAGGATGATAAATTGACGAGTGGCTAATACTTATGTTGAGTAGTTTGCACACTTGTGTGTACAGGTCTGACGACAATTGAGGTCCATTATCTGACAAGATTTCTTCAGGGAAACCCATTCTAGTGAAAATAGAGTATAAAGCATCACATATGTCTTCTGCTGTTACTCTCTTCAATGGGACTGCCTCAGGCCACCTGGCAGCCATATCAATTAATGTTAGGATATACATATTTTTCTTCTTTGTCATTTGTAGAGGTCCTACGATGTCTATTGCTACTTTTTAAAATGGTACCCCAATGATCTGCATATACCCAAGTTCAATAGGTTTAAATTTGCCCGGAGGCCGAGCTTTCTGACATGTCGAGCATGTCTTTACGTATTCCGTAATCTCCTTGTTCATCTTGGGCCAAAAAAACTCCACTGATATAATATGATTTGTTTTCCTGACTGACATATGTCCAGCCAGGACTGACTCATGAGCGTTTTTGAGAACGATCCCTCGGCATCCCCTTGGGACTAGTTTTTCATCAACTTTGTTATTTATTTTGTTAGTAAATACTCTATATAAGTAACCGTTGATAACTTGAAATTTAATCTGTCCTTGTTTTGTATGGTCCACTTCTTATTTCTTTGCTTTCTCCCAAAATTTTCGCAGTTCTTGGTCATTTGCTTGTTCTTCTTTCATGTTCATATTCTCCGGTATGGCTGGCATTTTCACACTGAAACCTTCTGTTGTTACGACATTATCTATGTCTCTCTTACTTTGCGCCCTTGTTACTACATTTCCATAGTGGAGCAACGATTCTTTATTTTCCCCCACATTTCCTATAATGAGATCCGCCACTGGGTCGTTGAATAATGCAGCTAACAATACGCCGTTTACATATTTAGTATCAATTTCTATATATGCTGTAGGATACTCCAGCACCGTCCCATCTATAAGTCTTAGTTTATAGCGTCTATCTGTTATCTGATGTCTCTGTACCAATTTCTTCTTAACCCCGATGATGGTACACCCCGTGTCTCTGAGTATGGAACCTCCTTACCAAATAATTTCCCTTTCTCTAAATATAATATTCCCTTGGTTTTTCTATGTATGTCTTCAGCTATGTTTATATAATGTATTTTCCTTACCAATGGCCTAACTTTCTTCCTATTATTTTGTCTTCCCTTTGCTCCCCTTTGAGTTTGTAGTCATATATCGTTTCTCTGCATGTTTGGTGAGTCTCTCATGTACTCTCTCTGATTGTAACGTGTACCCATCTGCCTTCCCCGATACACTTCTGTTCCAGCCTGTGTCCAAACCTTATTTTCCTGTCGTCGAGGGCAGTTATTTCTCCAATGTCCCTCTCGTCCACACATAAAACAGGCCCCTTGTCCCCTTGTTAATCTACCTTCAGCTGCTTCTAGTTCTGTTTTGACCTCCAAATACTTCTGCGCTCCCAGCCTGAAAAATTGTTTTGTTATTCTTGGCCACGCTATCTTGCCCTATTGATTTGATAGTGTCAATTTGAGTCAGCACACTTTCGCAATTCGTGGGTTTGTTTAATAAAACTGTTTTCACAATCTCGGGATTCATGTTTATGAGTAGTTTATTACGGCACATCAGGTCTCGTAACCCCTCGTACGACCTGTCTGTTCCTGTACTCGTCACCCAGTTGTCTAAACTCCTTACTAATTGTGAATGAAATTCTCTAAAATTATCAGGCAGTGGTTTAAGTTCATTCCACTTTACTCTATATCTCTCTGCACTATATCCTGCGTGCGTCAACAACAGTGATTTAACGGTGTCATATTCATGATATTTTTTTCTAACATCCTCTGTTAATAGGAATGCCTGTAGATCCCCCGTCACTCGTACCTGTAATTCGGCCAACCACTCTTCTTTGGGCACTCCATTTTGCTGGGCCACATGTTCAAAATTGTCAATGTATTCTGGACGAATAGGCTCTTTAGCAAGTGGTAGTTTTTAATTTTGTGCGTTTCAATTCCAACTCCTTCGTCTTTTTTTAATGCTTTTCATTGCTTCCAATCTCATTCTCTCTATTTCTAATTCATGACTTCCAATGTCTGCCGCTTCTCTCCTTCTCTTTTCTTCTCGTTCGTCTTCCTCCCTTCTAATGTCTTCCGCTTCTCTCCTTCTCTTTTCTTCTTGTTCGTCTTCCTCCCTTCTAATGTCTTCCGCTTCTCTCCTTCTCTTTTCTTCTTGTTCGTCTTCCTCCCTTCTAATGTCTGCCGCTTCTCTTCTTCTCTTATCTTCTCGTTCATCTTCTTCCCTTCTAATTTGCTCAGCTTCCAATTTTCGCCATTGCTCTAATACAAATTTATCCAATTCCTGTCCCTCTAGCCTTAAGTTTTGTTCTCCCATCGCTTTCAGATCCACCATTATTTTATCTATCTCTTTCATTTTACTTCTAGTTTCCATTTTTTTAAAATAAATTGTTACATTTATTTTTATTATTATTTTTTTTAAAATGTTATTTATTTATTATTGTTTTTATATAAAAATGTATTAAAGAAAAACAGAAAAGATTATTATTCTACAATCACTTCTTACAATGTCTAACATAACTACTTACGTAACCAACAATCACATACACTGCCAATGTCCATCATAAAAACCTAGAACGAAAGTGTCCAACCCAAAGCCAAGGAGCCAAGTTCAATAGCTCAATGAATGTACTATGGTCACAGAACTGCCCAACGTTGTGATGACTTGCGGCGACAGCACACGGAATGTGTACTTAACTGTCCACGTTGTGATGACTCACGGCGACAGCACACGGAATGTGTACTTAACTGTCCACGTTGTGATGACTCACGGCGACAGCACATGGAATGTGTACTTAACTGTCCACGTTGCGATGACTCACGTGAACCGCCACCAAAACCCCGCTCGTCACCGACCACGGTAGAGCGAAGACACTACTAACCTTGTTGGAAGTAGAAGGACGTCTGGTGTAAACCGGATGCCTGAGTTTTTTTCTGCCTTGGACCACAAATAATCCCGGCTTGGCCCCCAATGTTACGTCGTTTTCTGGGTTACTTGTTATGACCAAACGGACAGATCAACTCAAGGTAGAACACCAACACTTCTGAACATCTATAACTTTATTAACAACAAATATTCCTCCATTAACCAACACGTCATTTCTCTCTCTCACAGCAACTGCCACTCCTAATACGTCACGCTCACACTCTTACGTCATACCCTTTCATACCGTGCGCACCGCACCGCACCAATCACAAGTAACACATTGACATGTCAGGGAAAACCCAATAACTCCATAATGTTTCCCTGACACAAAGCTTACGATTCAAAGTGTTTCTTTAAGACAAATAAACCCCATATTTACCTATTTTCGGCATCAATATTCACATAATTAATATTAAAAGTTTAAATAATATCCTATTCATTTGACTAAGGTCATGCTTAGTCTGGAAATAGAACGAATGTTTTTGAACAGCTCTTCCCATAATCAATGTAATCCTAATAACAGGTATTTATGCAGGTAACGAATGAAGAAACATCAATTAAAAACTTGGGTAAAGTTCTAGCACAATGCGGTTGCATCGCAAACGCTTCGTGTAAAAACTGTAGGCTACTGTTCTTTAAAATGTAAATATATCCAGTGTAAAGAAATATCAAGGGTATTACGACTTATATGTAGGATTTTGCATCAGAATGTGGGTGTTCGGTCAAAAAAGCTCACTATAAACAACTCATTTTGCGACAAACTGTTTAGATTTTATTAGATTAATATTATACATCAGGAATACAAATTGGTATAAAGAATGATTTTTTTTATGTCAAGGACATATCATGTGGTTTACTAAATGGCAGTTTTCTTTAAAACTCTATACTATAACCTTACTTTTTTTTTGAAGTTGTTATTTTACACCATTCTGTTTTAAAATCAAATCCCTACATAGTAAAATGTTTTATATAAAGACAATAAAAATAAGTCATTTTACAAGCTAAAAAAATCCGCACTAATAATAATAATAACAACAAAAAAGCTTATATGTAAATACAAAGACAAATAATCCGATTCTCTTAGACGTACAAGTATCCGATAATTTAGTGAATTGTTACTATTATTTTTAAAAAAAAGAGCGGAAGCCATTACGAATGATATAAAATTTATTATAAGATCAATATCTATCTCATTTTTTAAAAGCAACATTGTTTTGTTTTTTTTATTATTATTCATGTGTAAAGAAAATATATATTTTAAACAGATAAAGCATATTTTTCACGCTTTCCAAGCCTTAATATTTACAAGTATTTACTGGCTCAAACATATCTTATTTGTCTTGAACTATTTTCATGCTAAGACTATGAAAAGGAAGATGCGTCTTTCGAGAGGTTTTTCCAATATCCAAATGAATCACATTGATAGACACTGCTTTCATTTTATGATTCATTTGAAAATAAATTAAGCTTTACCCATTAGAGTTTTAAAACTGTTAAAGACATTCGCTATTCTGGTAGAGTATACAGAGAAAAGTATGCGTTATTAAAGCAAACATACAAAAATGGATGGGTAATTTTCAAATTTATCATACTTTCTATTGTCTCTAATACAAATATCGTGACTATTATGGAGAATTGGTTTTTATGTATTACTAGATATATACAAATATCGTGATGCTATTAAACTCATCACTAAATTTGTATAGGAATTTGAGACTCAAAAACGAAATATAGTTATTTTTATTTTTATTGTACCCACCCCGTAGCATAGCACGGGTATATTGCTCGTTATACATAAGGCAATTAATTCTAATTTAGAAATACAACACAAAGATAACTTAAAACAACCCTCAGATAGACATAAAGATAGAAACACCTTTCTTATTCCATATGCAAGAACAAACACATACAAGTTTTCTTTCTTTCCGTCCGGTATTCGGGCATGGAATGGGTTGCCTGAAGAAACCAGGAAAGCCAACACTTTATCATCATTTAAAGCTCTAGTAAGAATACAGGACTAAACACAAACCATAGAAATACGTAGGACGCAATAATCTTCTGTACAGAAGGAGCGTCTGTAACATATAAGATAATTAATACCTTACACAAAGATCATACAAATTTTGAAATGCATATTTAAAAAAGTCGTAATACATGAGGTAATGCAAAAAAAAAAAAATCATACCGTTTTTTTTCTTAACTGATTTTGAGAAATTAATGTGTTACACCATTTTCTATATTAAAAAGTCATTAATAATTTAGAATAATTTTATTGTGTTGAGTGATGTTATTAAATCTAATATTTAAAATAGTTTAAAGAATTCTTTTTATGACTTAATGTTACAGGTTGAAGCGGACAAAACTTTGAGACGCCCAGAGCTCGACATTCGGTTTTTGAAAATAAAGATATTGATCGTGTTATGGATGAATTACTAATTCAAATATCTGAAAGTTGAATGTTTCACGTTGGTCCAGGGGTGGATTAACGATGGGATTGGGCCCCTGGCTACATCTCAAATAACTTTGTAATAAGTTGTAAGCTTTCTCACTGTCTGTGACATCATTGAGCAATGTTGTAAGCTTGTTCACTGTCTGTGACATCATTGAGCCAAGTTGTAAACTTGCTCACTGTCTGTGACATCATTGAGTCATGTTGTAAGCTTGCTCACTGTCTGTGACATCATTGAGCCAAGTTGTATGCGTGAACACTGTCTGTGACAACATTGAGCCAAGTTGTAAGCGTGCACACTGTCTGTGACATCATTGAGCCAAGTTGTAAGCTTGCTCACTGTCTATGACATCATTGAGCCAAGTTGTAAGCGTGCACACTGTCAGTGACATCATTGAGTCAAGTTGTAAGCTTGCTCACTGTCAGTGACATCATTGAGCCAAGTTGTATGCTTGCTCACTGTCTGTGACATCATTGAGTCAAGTTGTATGCTTGCTCACTGTCAGTGACATCATTGAGCCAAGTTGTATGCTTGCTCACTGTCTGTGACATCATTGAGTGAAGTTGTAAGCTTGCTCACTGTCAGTGACATCATTGAGCCAAGTTGTATGCTTGCTCACTGTCTGTGACATCATTGAGCAATGTTATAAGCTTGCTCACTGTCAGTGACATCATTGAGCCAAGTTGTATGCTTTCTCACTGTCTGTGACATCATTGAGCCAAGTTGTAAGCTTTCTCACTGCCTGTGACATCAGCGGGCCAAGTTGTAAGCTTTCTCACTGTCTGTGACATCAATGAGCCAAATTGTAAGCTTGCTCACTGTCTGTGACATCAATGAGCCAAATTGTAAGCTTGCTCACTGTCTGTGACATCATTAAGCCAAATTGTAAGCTTGTACACTGTCTGTGACATCATTGAGTCAAGTTGTAAGCTTGCTCACTGTCTGTGGCATCATTGAGCCAAGTTGTAACTAGCTCACTGTCTGTGACATCATTGAGCCAAGTTGTAAGCTTGCTCACTGTCTGTGACATCATTGGGTCAAGTTGTAAGCTTGCTCACTGTCTGTGACATCATTGAGCCAAGTTGTAAGCTTGCTCACTCTCTGTGACATCATTGAGCAAAGTTGTAAGCTTGCTCACTGTCAGTGACATCATTGAGCCAAGTTGTATGATTGCTCACTGTCTGTGACATCATTGAGCCAAGTTGTAACTAGCTCACTGTCTGTGACATCATTGGGTCAAGTTGTAACTAGCTCACTGTCTGTGACATCATTGGGTCAAGTTGTAACTAGCTCACTGTCTGTGACATCACTGAGCCAAGTTGTAAGCTTGTCTATGACATCAACTTGCATACAAATCAATTAAAAGGAACCATCAATCACACGCACGCAGTCTCCGCCACTGCGTTAGAATACATTCATACTTAATGAGATAAAGTTTTATACTGTTTGATGTCACTATGACAAACCCGTATCTCTCCAGATAATCTTATATGTTGGCTCGTATTTTATGATATCATGTTATTGTGAAGACTAAGATTTATGAGGGTAACTCCACTGTTTAATCAAAGCATATCCACACTTAATTTCAAATTCTTCACTTTATATTTGTCTTATCAGAAGTATTTACTCTTTTTGGATTCATCAATACCTTTCTCTTTCTCTCTCTCTCTCTCTCTTTCTCTCTCTCTCTCTTTCTCTCTCTTTCTCTCTCTCTCTCTCTCTCTCTCTCTCTCTCTCTCTCTCTCTCTCTCTCTCACTCTCTCTCTCTATATCTCTCTCTCTCACTCTCTCTCTTTCTCTCTCTCTTTCTCTCTCTCTCTCTCTCTTTCTCTCTCTCTTTCTCTCTCTCTCTCTCTTTCTCACTCTCCTCCTCTCTCTCTCTCGTGAGTAGAGAGATGATTCACTAACTAGTGAAATAAATTAACATTTTGTCTTCCACTTGGTTATATTGATGCCCCCCTCTTCACGCCTAAACCCTTCTACATGACATTTGTCAGCATCTTACCATCTGCCATTTATAAACACTAATGTCAGTGATTTTTGTGATTTATAACAATCAAGCTTCCGTAACGCTATCACTGGCCTAGTTCTGGACCAAATCAAATCACTACGACATGACATAACATTACATTGTGGAGACGTCGTCAACTATCCCTTCCCCCCCCCTCCCGTCCCAATTTGAGCTTCTTCCAATCCAAACAATATAGCGCATAGTAAAATCACAAAGTGAAACTACATTACCCAACTTTCACTGCACACTATGGTGCGATCTTATTTGCGGCTTTCCCAAATCCAGATCGAATTCGTACACCAAAATGAACACACTTGGACTATCAACTTTGTGTGCACTTTAATTTTGTGTACATTTTAAGTAAAGTAACTCAAACCTCTTTGGATTTGTATCAACATCCCCGAAATTTTTAAAAAAGTATTTCACGCACAAAATAACTTTCGGTAGGGATGGAGACAGACGTCCGGAGGCATCTCGGTTGTAATCGGAAGTTTCGTATGTACTGATTCCTGCTTCACTGTTGCAGTTCTCAATTTTTTTAGAATGTACTCCTAGGCTACATTTTTACTTAAACTTAAATATTTCTGTAGTTGTGCTTATTGTGCCTTACACTATATAAATATTTAAGATATATAACTATAACACTTTACAGTGACTCTAAAACTGAAATCTCCGACAAAATAAAATTGTGTGTGACCTCTAACCTCGATTATGTTTGTTTATTTTTATTGTGTTTTCTAAATATTTAAGTGTAGATTTGGAATTAAGCTTTACAAATTCCAAACTTCGGAGGCTACCTCACGGGGTGTCATCAGCTGTACAGTTGGGACAATTTCCTTGTCTGCTCGTGCCCTCCCAGTCATTATAATCAGTTAAAACAGTTCATATAGTTTATTTAATAATCTTTAACAATAGTGGGGTACATTTTCAAAAAAATTAGAACTACAACTTTGAAACAGGAAGTAGACTAAAAAAATAAATAAATAAACTTCAGATTACAACCGAGATGCCTCCGGACGTCTGTCTCCATCCCTACCGTAACTTTCTTTGTCACAGCTTGTTGGGTCATATTTTATACATATGTAGCTGAATTTTCTTATATTTCAGCAATGGGATTTGTTTGATTCAGTTTGTTTATTGTTACTGGTAAGTAAGTTAAGTTCTAATAAATTTATTAGAGTGTTTTTCATTTCTAAGACCGGAAAACGTCAAGCTCATTTCGTAATGTTATTTTGTAATGTTATTTTTTAGCTTACATTTTAACGAAACAAAGTTTTGAGGCATAAATACAGTCAAATCACTATGTTCTCAAAATTGTTAGCTTAGTAAAATTACGAAATTGTTTTTTATTTTGCAAGTCTAATAAGCTGTCTTAAATTAACGAGGAATTAAAAATTAGCTGATAAGATCAATCATTCTCAATATACCTACATTCACGTATTGACTCGCATCTTTTATTAATTTTTTAAAATGAATTTGTCCTTACAAAAGATAAATTTAAATATAATATTTCTATTAATAGATTTTCGCCATATTATGAACATCCCTATTGCCTATTGGGTTCAAATAATCATCATTTATGTATTTGGAGGGAGGGGTTCAAGTGAATGTATGCTCTATGGATCACTAGTTTTCAATGTTGAAAGCCATTGATTTTCTCACCTTTAGGCTGCAAGGTAAAACAATAGCAGTACCATAGTCATTGGTGCAGAAAGGGAAGAAGTGATTAGTATATGACACGATAGGGACCCAAATACGTAGATTGATCACTTTTTTGGCTAATGCCTTCATCAGCACAAATAAAATAAGTATAAAAAAAGTAAATTTATGTAATACTCAAACCTCTCGGAATTTTTTTTTTCATTAAGTACAGATAAAAATGAGAAACAAAAAGAAAGATGGGGAAAAGTACAACAAAAGTACAGGAAAGAGGTAAATGAGGGCATATCAAAAGTTTGAGTTAAAACTCATAACTTTGAAAATACAATTTCAGTACGCCTACATGTTTGCGATAACAACAATGTAAATAGTTGGGCGCACCGTTCTCTTTGCTTTAGCCCAAGATTCTGTATTTACGTAAAAATAGTGAACTTGATTCAAGCCCAATGGAGCCAAATTGTCTTAATAATTTGTTTTCAGCATAAATTTCATCGTCTGCTTTCGCACCTACAGAATGCCAGTGACTGCAATATCAAAATTCCCACCATGTTTAGCTCTGTTAAAGTGTGTACAAAGGGTCGGTTTATTTATATTGTATATTTACAAATATTCTCAAAACCCCAGGCTATGTAGAGTTGTATTACACATCTTGCAAACAATTTGGGGCACGCTGGCCCCCGGGGCATTGTGCTAACCACACAATCACCTGCTCGTTAGTGGTCAATGAAAGTTGTGAACGCTACTTCACTTGCCCCCGTAGACCTTTATGGTCTGTAAGGGTCAATTTTTATTTCTTCATTTTTTTTATTTTGCAAACAATTGCAAACATCAGGTTGTTATCAATATTCCATCTAAGGCCGTTGGTATGTGTACAAATTTAAAAACAACATACAAACACGTGTTCAAAGTTATACAGCATACATTTTTTGTGCAATATTTGACAAAATTTGATTCGCTGTACTGCGCTGCGTCGGTCAAATATATTCCCAGCTTAAAGTTAAAGAGAACACTGGTTGTGACTTGCGTACATGAAAACATATCTTTTTAAATTAAAAAAAAAAAACTTCTCCAGAGAGAAATCCCTCTATTTTTAACATATATTAATTAAATCCCTTACATTAATTATCACATATGGACACGTATTGAAACGGTCACCATTGTAACCTTTTGTTCCATTGTGTGCTTTCATAGTATGCAGGCTACTTCTTTTATTCATATCTTTGGGCGGATTAAGACTGCACGGGGCACCTGACTTTAATTCATGCTAGGGCCCGGTGCAGCCAGGGTTCATTTAAATAAAATGACTGCTAGCACCTGTCCTATTCTATATAAGTGAGCTTACAAGTTCCTTTACAATGTTCATTAGACAGAAAGAGCATATTCAGTCTTTGTTGTCCCATGCAAATTCTAACTTCATTTTTATTCTTCTCAACTCTGAGAAGGATCGCTCTCTGCTGCAGTTTTATGTTAAGAAAAGACGGTGTAAAATTTTTAAAAAAATAGCAACATTGTTAGCTCTGTGCATGTTTTTAGAGTTTCGCATTTTGCTACTTCCAGTTCCTTACCGTAAATTTTTTTTTGAAGAGTTCTGAAAATTGGTCTAATTTTGAATGAAAAAAGTCTTGGAAATCTTTTAAATATTCTTTCATTAAACTTGGCTGCTGCGCATCGGATGCCATCATTGCTGAGCCCTGTTATGTTTGTTATAAAGCCAAATTTGTCATGGATGTCTTTATATCATCTATACAATTTGGAAGGGATAAAGAAAGCTTCAATGATTACCAGAAATACCTCAACCCTGAATTTTGTCTCGTAGAAAATACTGTTTCGGCTGAAGGCCTTTCATCAAACTGACATTTACTCTTTCTTAATCGCATTGAAGATTGTTGACACTCTTTTTCAAAGGACTTGTCATTTCCGATTTCTTCATAAGAATCAAATGCAGATCGCTGTCTTTTAATAAAATCAAGGAGAGATTTTAAATGCACGTCTGAATTCAAAGACAGCCCCAGCTCTTAAAGGGACACATTCATTTTCTGAAATCTTACTAAAATTGTGTTTCAATTTCCAAGTAAAATAGCTACCTCCTGTTTTTACGTTAATTCGGAAATCCTAATGCTTCAAGTAGATTGCCACGTGGCTGATTTTCGTCAGTTTCCAATTCTTCTAGTGCTGCAATATTCTCACGGTAGTTTTTATTAACATGACTTTATAGAATCGTGTCGGGCTGACCTATTTGTGTCAGAGAAAGCTTTATTAACAGGTAACCTTTTATGTGTTTTGAAGTACCTGCCAGTGATGATTAGATGTAAGAAGCCAGGTATAAAGATATTCAGTAGCAAAAATATATGTCTAAAGCAGGACAACCAGCTGTGCTTGTCCCGACCTAATTAAGGAAATGAGCTGTGCACAGCAACACGGCAATTCTCGTGAAGGATAGCCTGCACCCTTTTAGACTTTGTACTCATATTTGCAGCATTGTCTTGTAAATGTCCAAGGCATTTTCAGGGGTTCATGTAAACATTTACACACCATTACAATACAGTAGAATATGTTTTGTGGGCCCTTAAAGAATTGGGGGCCCCTTGCTTTAGTCTGTTCAGAACGCCTACCCCCCCCCACACACTTTTTTCTTTTGAAAAATCAGCCATAGGTTATGAGAATGTCAGGTAAAAATTAATATCGATTAATCTCATTGTTCATTAAAGTTTACATAATTGTTTTGGTTTCTGTTTTAATGTCTTTTAATGCTTTTGTTTTCCAGCATGGAAGTAGTAAAAACACAAAATGTAAATTTAAACTCATTACGTATGTTCATTTATTTGATCCCATTAAGGCTTTGTGTTTAAAAAAGCTTAAATTATTTTTAGAACAACATACCCCCATTCGTTAGCGTTCGTTATATTTATTTTTTTTAAAGTTTTGTTTTAAAAAAACATACACATTTTAAAAAAATAAATAAATTGATGCCTTATGGTAAATAAATCTTTTATTTTAAACCCTAAAAACAATCGGATTTTACAAATGCTAATTTGTTTGTACGCGATCATATCCCTCCTACTTGTCAAGTGGAGTATTTCCTGTTGAACAAGAGGGAACATGCTTTTAACAATGTTTTTTAAATTTTGGTTTGGCTTCTAAAAATAATATAAAATGTACCAGATGTTCGAATTAGAAAAGACCTATTCATATTATGACGCAAATACCCTTGGGAAAAATTCCGTTCATGTATTTGAAATGTCTGGTTAGTTTGTTCGAGATATGAACAGCAACTTCTCGTGAACCATATAAGATAGAGGGTTCCGGTCTTTTGCAAATATGTTAAGGAGGTCCCAAGGATGCGCACGGGCCAAAAATATTACAGAAAGGGTTTACTAGATTTCCTGAAGAAAAAAAACTAAAAATATTAGTATTTTGTCAATTTCTCGCTAACCATGACATGTTTCTGGTTGAAACAAACGCCGAACGGTAGCTAATAATATTCAGAACAATGTTGGAGAAGGAATTTATTTAAAATCTCTTTTCGTTTGACTCCTGAAATTTTAGCTCAATTTGTAGATAGAAATTTTTTTTTTAGTTTCATAATTATTGATTTTAAATTACCTTTCATGCAATCTGTAGACTAATGCTATTTGATGGAGTTTCACGTTTTATGAATACTAATGTTAGATTGTTGCGCAGTGCGCATTATATTGACACATTCTTAGTCTGATTTAGCGTGGGGGATATGACGTCATATTGTGTTTAGTCTCAGAATTACTGATTTGAATCGACTTTCATTGGAATCTAGAATGATTTCTCTTGAAAAAAAAACTCGGAAATTCTTTTTTTGGAAATAGCTTTGAAATACTCAATTGAGTTTTTAATACTTTATTTTTCTAAAACCACTGAATTCCATTGATTTACCCCCGTTTTTAGATTTGAAGTATTTAGCTTAAAATATGACGTTTTGGGATTTTCTAATTGTAACAACTTTTTTTTATGACTTTCGCATGGGGAAAATATTTGGATATGCTGAATAAGGTCTCTGCTGCTAAGACTAAGATCAGTCATTGAAATAACATCTTACTGTCAACAATGTTTGTTCAAACTTTCGGAACAGTCTATTCATAAAGACGACAGACATTTATCGACGAGGTAAATTTATCTTGTGTTTGTTTGTACGTTGTTGTCGATGAGGACCATTGTCATCACATTAGCGATTTGCTTTGACAGCCTTGTGTGTCGTTTGGTGGATCATAGCCATGTTCTTGTTGGTAAGGTGCGTTCGAATGTCGGACAAGAAACTGGTGATCCCTTCTGGTGTGTTGTCTGGACTTGGCAGTCTGTTTTCTGTTTGCCTCGTAGACTGCTGCGCTATTCCGTATCATAGAGCGCTAGGGGCTCAATCACTGGCTGTTGCCTCCTAGGAGTCATGTCCAATTTCAAAAGCCTTTAGAGTGGACCTACGCGTGATCTTTGCCCTTCTCTAAGGTCACCATAGAAGAGCGTGCTGGAGAGGCGATGGTCGGACATGGACACTACATGCCCAGCACATCGTAGTTGGCAGTGCATGTGGTAAGAGTGGATGCTTGGTAGTCATGACCAGCCTAATATATCGATCTCTGAAACTTTTTACTGCAATTTTTTTATTGAAAATTTTTCTTATGTTATTAATGTGAAAATGTATAGAGGAAATATGAAAGTAGAAATGTAAATTGTACACCATATTGTGTGGATATCTTCGGGAAAAAATAGATTTGCCAGCAAGCACTTCTCTTTACAACATTGAAAATGAGATAACAAAGATTTCCAGAGTCGGCTTATTGGGGTGGTTTAAAAGAAGTTGAGAACCACTGAAAAACTGATATATATATATAAACATTCTCTTTGCCAAGGATTAGGCTCAACCAATTGAAAGCTCGTAGAGTCGCTGTACCGAGGAGACAGATTCATCTCACATAACGACTTAACCAATATTTAATCCTCTCCCCCATGATATAGAGGTTGGGGCTCAGTAGGGGCGTAGAATAACGAGGTTGCTTACTTACAACAAAAAACTCAATGATTGCATTCCACTTGTGGCATATTTTTGTATTGTGAATATCGGTTCAGGCTTTAAAAAAAAAAAACATTGTTTCTGAGGCTGTTATAAGTGGCAATACTAGGTTCGTGGGAGCGCATAGCCCCACCCCACCCCAAACCACATCACACATACAAGTTTCCATGAACAGCTTAACTGTTGTATGAAAATGTCATCCATGATATGATAAAAGGGGTTGGCTGCCCCTGATCCATCTCCATTAAATTTAAAATTCCTTAGTAATGACCTTGTTGGCCCAAGTTCCGCCATTCGAGACTATTATTAGGAATTAATCGGGTTATGTGCTATAATAATTATTCTGTAGGTTTCTCGCACGGTGTATATTTACAAAACTAACACGGCCCTATTTTTTATAACGTTTTATTAACTTGCTTTCGTTCCTGTCTTTTTGCCTGTCCACTAAACTTCAAATTTTCCAACGCAAAACTAAACCACTCTTGATGGTCCTAGAACTCACAAAATAAAGAGATCTTGGACTACGTTATCGTGGGCCATTCAGTACGGGGTCCTCTTGGCCATGTGTGTTATCGTGGGCCCTTCAGTACGGGATCTTCTTGGCCATGTGCGTTATCGTGGGCCCTTAATTAAGGGATCTTCTTGGCTATGTGTGTTATCGTGGGCCCTTCAGTACGGGATCTTCTTGGCCATGTGTGTTATCGTGGGCCCTTCAGTACGGGATTTTCTTGGTCATGTGTGTTATCGTGGGCCCTTAAGTACTGGGTCTTCTTGGCCATGTATGTTATCATGGGCCCTTCAGTACGGGGTCCTCTTGGCCATGTGTGTTATCGTGGGCCCTTCAGTACGGGATCTTCTTGGCCATATGTGTTATCGTGGGCCCTTAAGTACGGGATCTTCTTGGCCATGTGTGTTATCGTGGGCTCTTTAGTACGGGATTTTCTTGGTCATTTGTTTTAGCGTGGGCCCTTCAGTACGGGGTCTTCTTGATCATGTGTGTTAGCGTGGGCCCTTCAGTACGGGGTCTTCCTGGCCATGTGTGTTATCGTGGGCCCTTCAGTACGGAGGCTTCTTGGCAATGCATTAATGAAACGCTCGTGCTCATTGAATGATACCAGTAGAATCTGTTTGGGTTTAACAAATCTTTTGACATAGTTATGGTTGCCACGTGATATTTTTCTTTATTATTCCATCCCATAAGTCGTGTGTGTGTCGGTGGGTCACCATTGTAGTCTCTTCACTTCTCCACAGTCCATTCGTTAATTTCGTCCTCCCATCTCTTTTTCTTACCTACCTATTTTTCTTCCTCCCTCAACTGTACCTTGTAATATAATCTTTGCGAGACCGTCGGATATTTCAACGTGTCCATATCAGCTCTGTTACTTGTTCTTGCTGGAAGTGAGAAAGTCCTCGTATGGACCAGCCGCAGTAGTTATTTTATCCTTGACCATACTGTTGGTGACGTACTTTGTGTAGGACTGTGCTTTTCAATATTTTTCCTATGATTGACTGGAAGGAATTTTTCGATTGCACCAGGGACATGAGCACTGTTTTCCCGTAGTGATATGATTTTCCGTGTACGCACCTTATAGCTAAATGAGCCCCTACACGATTTAAAGCCCTACAAGATTATGTATGAATTCCGCTTGTTTTTTAAAGTTTAACAACATCCTGGAGTGCAAATCTATTGTTAACATATCTATAATTCTGTGCTCTCAGGGTTTTCCCCGCCTTCCTTTAAATAGATGATTGAAGGGATCTAAGCACAAAATTATGTGCGTCTCCTTCATCCCCGTGCTTAGCCGTATGAGTAAGGATTGAATTAACTGTAGACTAAATTTCATTAGCAATTTTAAGAAATCAATAATTACTGTTTGTAAAACCCAGAGATGTGGTCATAAAAAAGTTGTTAATATCTGATAAGGACCGGCTGGCCGTACATGTAATTAGTCCGTATTAGTTTATAACCCAGAGTTCATCTTTGTTGTGTTGTGTTCCAGTTGAGATGTAGGGCAGCGTTTCGGAACCAACAGGCGAGTGACAGTGACATCTTCTAATACTTAGGTATACTATATATGATCGTGTTGTTAAATATTTTTTTAATCGTTGAAAAAAAAAACACAGTTTCTCTCAAGCCAAATTAATAAATAAAATAACACTTACATTGGATGTTAATTGAAAAGTACCTTTTTAAAGACGATGAGGGAGTGATAAAGTTTTGGAACTTCTACCAGTTCCCAGCAAAGTGTAAACTGACAATGTTGATGTTTTTAATCAATCAAATACAATGCTTAACTCATTTCTGAATGTTTCTATAACTACAAAAAAGTATTTTAGACTTGTATAGCTTTCCTGGTCGTAAAAGTGAAGATAACATTTCAAATGTTTACATCCACTCATATAAGTGAGAGAGTCACAGGATGACTTAAGTGACGTATTTGATGACTAAATTATATTATTTTTAGAAAACTATGACGTAAAACACGAAATTCCGAGGAACATCTTTAACGAACCGTTCACTATACAGAAAAGTTATTCCATCAATTTTCGTTCTAAGCTATATTTTTAAAACTTTTTTGGTTACATTTCACTTCAATAATTCTCCGAATATATATCTACGCGCACAGCACCACATAAAAACAATCAAGCGAGGCTGACGGGTCCTCCTTCTGTTGGGTCCCCTGAATAAATCCCTGTGTTCACTTCCTAGCGGCGGCCGTGCCCCACCCCATCCCACCCCTTATATTCCATTGATAAAAAGTGTGTAACAATAAAGATACGTTTCAAACATTAAAAAAGGCAATGAATAATGATATAAATTTACAATAACTTATTTTTTTAAAAACCAAAAACGTCGTGTATGTGTTATGACGATGAGTATTGGATTATTTCATCTGGACGTAAGGAATGTCAGGCTTACGGTACAAGCCAGGGTACATTGCTAGATTTTTGTTATCAAATAATGGCAGATTTGGGGATGGATCGATAGCGTCTCAACTCTCTACAGCAGCGGTTCTCAGCCTTTTGAGATTCAAGGGCTTCTTGACAAAATTGTGCCTGAGCCGCAGACAACTACTTAAAGTTGTGATGCTGCCATGCTGGAAATTTATATATAATTGACTATACATTGAATATAACGAGTATCTAGTATACATGTTAGTTAGTAAAACTATTCTCAAGGGCTACGATTTCCGTGGTCCCAAACAGTATTAAAGGGAAATAAATTGTAATGGCTAATACGTGTACGTGTACGTGGTATTATTCCATTCTTATTGATTACGATAAAAAACAGAGAGTCATAATCGGGAGTTAGTATTAGTAAAATTTCTTCATTAGACAGTATGTTAAACACTTTCCCCGATATATATATATCACCCGCCTTTTTTGGCCCGTGCTACTACTCGCATAGCCTCCAAAGCAAAGCTCTTAAAGCGCGCTTGTTGTCTTTCGTTGCTTGTCGTATGCAGGATTTTTTGTGCTGAAAGTTTTCTAATAGATTCTCTGAGCAGACATATGGATGAGTTTTCAGATATCTTGTGACTTTTACAGGCTTCATATTCAAGAATTTGAGGGCGTAGCCCTTTGATCTGGGTTTATCATTTACAATCACGCATATAAACTAAACATCCAAATACTCTTCATCAAACCGCTGTATTGCAAACCGTTTTTCTTCTTCTCTGGAGCTGCATTTGATTGACACAAAGAGTTTAACCCTAAATTACACAATGTGACCGTTTGGTTACAAAGCGAAATAATTATTATTTCACTACTAATTTCTTAGTTTTAAATTTTTTAAAGTGATTCCCCTTTTATTTTAACATGTTTTGAACTTTTATCCCGGAGAACTCTTCTCTTAGACCGTTTTGTATTTTTGTAAGAACGACTTTTAGAAGATCACAGTGGGCTAAATTACTGTCTACTGAATCTAGTAAGTACAAGTGTTTATTTTTGTATCGAATAATGAAAATTTCTGTTCTAAAAAAATATAAATGATAAAACTAATGTTTAGACAGTAATAATGTAAGCTTAAATTTGACATTTGTCATCATCGTTTGATAATATATGAAAAAAATGGTATGTTACCATATGGTTACAGTGCGTCTATGTGGTTGATTTTTTTCCTGTAGTTATTCTTGTTGGAATATGACAACTTACTAAAGAATAAATCTTTATAAGCGCTACAATTGTTTTATTCATAAAATATTTTTAAATATCTAATATTTATAATGTTATCCTTTTATACTTTTATAAAATTATCAAATTTATGATATGTAAAAAAATTAAAAAGTATGTTTATAAATAGCATTATTAGAAGTATTTGATGATTATCAATAATATACAATACATTTTTATGTATATATATATATATTTTTTGTTGGTTACATTTGATAATGTTTTTTTTCTTCTGTAGAATTCAAATATCAATGTCATGGATCCATCATGGTTTATGGAAGAATAAAGATGTACATATGATATTCGGGCCGTTCGTTATGACTCTGATGATAATGAGCTATCGTAGAAAGATGACGATNACGTAGATGAAACTTTTACAGTTAAGTTATTAATTTCAATTTACCTACTTTTAAAAAATACATTGTAATATATATTTTCTCTTATACTAACTTATACCTTTTGAAAAACAATTAAATATTATTCATTTTAATTTTAAATTAAACACTGACAAATAATATTTCAATGTGTTCATTTCAGACCCTACAAAACCAGTCTTTGAGAGTAAAATGATTGAAACAGCTGGTAATTCTTGATGTACTTCAGTCCAACCACAGCTAAAAGTATCAAATAAAAATTTACTTTTGCACCAAAGAGATGCAACAGACATCTTTCCCCGAGAGTCTGTTTTCTCTGGATATGTCGCTGTTGCAAAAGAGCCTTAGAACCAAACAGGAAAATTATTGCTCAACAAATAATGGATAGTTTAGTAACACAATCAAACATAGATATTTATATTATAAATATATATCTGCTATTGAACCAGGATGCAATGAACTGGAGCAGTTTACTAAAGTTTATTTATAATGAACATCATTGTTCAAAAGCCGATGCTACTGGGGAACTGATAACCGTTACGACAAGGTTGCTATAGATATATATATAGATCAAACAAATATAACCCCAAAATTAAAAAAAAAATGTGTGAGTTGTTCTGCTACAACAGTGATTAATAACTTGAATTATACTGCTGCAACATTCTTTCATGTAAATTAGAATAGGTTATAAGAGCTTCTGGAATACATTGTGCGCCATTTCCTTAGCTTTGTTACAAGTCAGGAATAAACAACTCGCAATTATTTTTATTCAAGTGGGTATGAATATGAAACTAGTTCAGGCATGGTTGATCTATGGGGATGCCTGTAGTAATCCAAATGTGACAAAAATATATTTGCTCTACTTGATTTCAAGACCCAGATTGCTATATGCCCCATGAAAAAGGTAAAGTAAGCTTTAGAAAATGTGGTCATCCCTAATTGGTTATAAGTTATAGAGCCAAAGAAATGAGAGGTCCTACTGCAGCTGTTCCACCCATACCAGTTAGACCTGACTGTTTCGCGTTTTCCTATTCCAATTTGCACAAAAAGTTACACGGGAACAAGTTACGAAGGATTTCTTTAGAAATAAGGTGCATAAAAAAGTCAAATATAATATTCACCATTGCATGAAGCAAAAGTCAAACAGTTTCACCAGCCTCAAACATGCTTTTTTATGTACATGTATAAATTTTTATTGGCCTTTATGTAGGAATTTTTATTTTCAAAAAATAAGAGATTCTCCATTTTATTTATTTTTTAATTTTTTTTTTCTAAAATAACTAGTTTTATCATCCTAATTATCATTTTCAGCATTATATTTAACATATAAATATGTACTTGTAATAAAATTAATATTTACACTTGTTTGTGTTCAGGATTAAATCATCAGCTATCAAAATTATTATTGTTGTCATGTTCTATTTTATTCTGTTTTTATTATTATTTTTTACCATATAGACGCATTGTTACCATATGGTAACATACCATCAAAATCAAAATTTGATAAAAATACTATATTTTTCTTCCATATAATGTTTATTTATGTCCAATACACATATAATATCCAGTCAAATATTTTTTTCCTGTGAAAACCTAAAAGAACGTAATAGAGGGTTAAGGATAAGTATGAGGAATCATTGTTGCTCTTGTTTTCAATCAATTTAATTAGTTTATTACTCTGATAATTGTAATATTATTTAAGGCTAATTTACTCAATGTTTAAAAATTTTTTTTTGAATGTCAATTTAACAATTAAATTCATTTAGAATATAGTGTGACATAATGTGATTTCCGGTATAGCCAAGAGTAAAAATAGAATCAATATATGATCTTATTTTCGCCGCTATACTATTGCTACCGAGTGATTAAAATTAATCAATTTTTTTTAATGACAGCATTAATAATTTAGTGTTTTTAATTTAACGAACAAACAAAAATTTTTTTTTTTTAATTTAAAAAAAAAGAAAAAAAGAAAAAAATTAGTAATTCTTTGCTCGTATATCACCAAGGACATCATGGTTGAGAACTACTGCTATTTAATGAAGTTTAAACCGGATTAACGTGGTTTTGCGTTCCTTCTAAACTTAGTATCAGTGTTGCTACTTTGCTGTAATCAGTTAAACACGAATTTGATGTCACTGAAAACGTTTGGTGTCTTCTGTTCAGTCGTATTCGTGTGGTATGTGGATCCGGTGCATGGGGTTAATGAGACAAAGAAAGAGGTTAATGTAATTCTTGTTGTGTCTATGGATACACCAGCAGCAGTAGAGGTGTTGGCTGCCCAACACCACCCCCACAACCCCTCTGTGCCGGTAGTAACACTCGGTCAACTCATGTTTCAGAGTTGTGGCGTGCCCTGTATCCCGACATTGAAATAAATTTTGTTTTATAAAGTAACGTACACAATCAGAAATGATACCGCCATACAAGAACTAGATGCCAAAATCGTGAAGACATAAAGGGGGAATGGGGGCGGAAGAAGTATAGTTGATAAGTTAAAAAGCATTATTTTTTAATGTATCTATTTCGGAAATTTGAGCGAAAATTTCTAAAAGTATATTATAGCTGAAATAAATATCTTAAAAAAAAAAAACACCTCCCAGTTATCTTCATTGTTTCTGTTTAAATCGATCATTCTTATCAATCGCAGATAACTAAACTTAACACATATTCTTGAGTCTTGAGATTGATCTCTTAAGGCCTTGGCTAATACTTGGGCAACCTGCTCCATCTGCTAAGCAGTGCCATACAACATTATCTTCACGTGGGAATCCTCCCCCCCCCGTACCTCCCCGGCTATGTCTAGCGCGGGACACGACGTCAGCAGGTGTGTGACCGTCTCAGAGGCTTGGCTGCAATGACGGCAGTTAGAGTCCCTGATGTTGTCTAGACGGTTAAAGTAAGTGTTGGTTGGCCAATTCTCGGTGCGCATTTGGGTCACTAAACTCTGGTCCCTTCGGTTTAGACCCCACCATTGGTCTGATCTGCTCGGCCTGTGCATGTTTGCGAAAACCGTCGTATTATCCTCCCACTCCTGGTACCACTTTTCCCTGAAGCGGTCCAATAACCAGGTCTTTTCCCCGAAATAGGTAACTGGGACATATGGTTGGCCTGCTCCAGCTTTTGCCAGGGAGTCCGCCTTTTCATTACCTTCGACATTTACGTGGCTTAGAATCCACTGCACTGTTACCTTACCTCCAAGTCTTTCGAGCTTACCTACGTCTTCCAGGATGACATCGACTAAGTAGGTGCTACAATTTTCGGACAGCAGGACCTTTAGAGCTGATTTCGAGTCGCAAAACAAGACCGTGTCAAAACCTATTATGTCCGACCCTTGCAGTGTTTGGTGCACACTTTCCATGGCCCAGTGTATAGCTTCAAGCTCCGCTTCGTAGTTCGATGCCATAGTCCCACAAGGTCATGAAAGTTTCATAGCCCGCCTGTTGGGTAGAGGATGTAGCCACCATATCCAGCAGTTCCTTCTCTCCGGTTGGCAGACCCATCCGTGAACACTTTCACTGGGGTTCCCGCGAACCCTTCAAATGTCTCAAGGGCAGCCACTTTCTGTACATGTTCAGGGCTGCGTTCCGTCACTGCCGTGTCAGTCAAAGACAAACGTATATCGGGACGCGTAGCCTCCACAAAGGGCGGTTTAATTGGGACACTAATAATTTTCTATCTGTTTTGTGGAGGTTTGGCGGTCCTATCAAGTTCTATTACTTGATGCATGAAGGAGGACCGTTTGACCTTCCCACGTCCGCCCAAGTTATTATTCATTTGGTACCAGGATTCCTTAGTGTCCAACCTGCGATACCGCTCTGCAGAGTTATGATAGCTTTGTCCCTACGTATATCGAGTGGCTCTACATTTGTGATGACTTACACGGCAGCAGTGGGTGTTGTTCTATACGCACCACAGATAAGTCTCAGTGCCTGGTTCTTGATTCGGCCCAGTTTTTCCAATGCCGTTTTAATGACAAAGGCTTGGACTGGCATGCTATAGGCCATTAGTGACCTTACACTTCCCAGATATAGAGCTCTGAGAGTACTTGCTCCAGGGCCCCAGATTGTGCAAGCTAACCTTTTCACCAGGTTGAGCTTGGCGGTTGCCTGGGAGTACAGGTCTTGTACTATGTTATGCATTTGTACCTTTTAAACCAGTTTGACTCCCAGGTAAACCGGCTGCTTGTCCCATTTTTGATCGCTGCATCGTTTATTTTTAGCACTATCTCCTGTATGAGAATGGTTCGGCTGTTACTGAATAGTGAATAGACCATCTTCTCGGTGTTAATTTCCATTTGACACAGTGTGCATTAGTTTCTGGAGCCCATCTGTTCTGGACTAGAGAAGGCGGAGCACTCGATTAACTGGCTGCTTTTCCTTCCGGAAGCCCGCCTGGTTGAGATTCAGACTATTCGTACTCTCCACGTACCAATAGAGTCTAGTATTAACCATTCTCTCAGCTACCTTCCCCAAACACGATGCCAGGGAGACGGACGGTAGCTGCTTAAGAGATCACGATGTTTTCCCTCTTTGGGTATAGGTACAATGTTTGCGGTCACCCAAGCTCCAGGCGGGGCAACCGTGGCCCAAGTTTAGTTTATGATATTCAATAGTGAGGACAATGCTATCGTGCCAGGGTTTTTTATCATCTCAGCTAACTCTATGATTCTTATTGATCCTATTAACTCTGATGTCTTTGCCTTAAAATGGTGTTAATTTCCAAGGTTTACGTGCAACTTCTGAAAATAAAAGGACTTCTGTAAAATGTTTCGTATGACTGGTCTAGGCACTCTAGGGTATGCTGATATTAAATACAATACAACTCTCTCTCTCTCTCTTTTTTTAACATGAATCGACTCATTCCAACTCATTAACGATAAGTCACTTGTTTTAAAATAGACTTAGCTCCTTTTTAGTGCCGTGTCTTGCTGTTCAGCCACGACCACATTGGTAGAGAGGCCAAATTACTTTTTAAGGGTTTATACTGAAAAACAAAACCCTTAAAACCTTGCGTTTTGTTAAAAAGAATGTCATATCTTATTATTTAAACGACCTGATCTTAATGGCGACTCTCTCTTTTGAGACGTTAACTTTCCTACTATAATTTTAGCTGTGAGATATTAGCCAATTCCCATTATAATCATCCTCGGATAAAAACATGACACTGAATAATGTACATTTGTCTGAGAGCCATATGTAGCCATCAGTAGAGCACAATCTTGCTCGCGAGCCATGGTTTCTCGACCACTGCCATAAAGTTACGTGTTAGTGCAATTAGCTGAATTAAACCTCCAGATTTCGGGTTTATCAAGCCCCATTCATTCATTTCTGTTAAAATTTCACCAACATGTCCCATTTTTTAGTTTTGATGAAATACAAAATTTGGCACTTCAGTAGGTGCATAAATCTGACCTCCAAACTTGACAATAATGATAGAGTGACATTAACCTTAACCCAAACCTCAACCATAACCCTTACCAAAGCTTGACCTTAACCCTTGCCTAACTTTGACTCTAACCAGGACCCTAACCTGAACTCCAAACTTGACTCTAAACTTAATCCTAAGCTTAACTCTAGCCTTATCCGTAACCTTAGCCCTAACCTTAACACTAACATTATCACTGACCAAAACCTTAAACTTAACCCTAACGTTAGTCCTAACATTTACCCTAAGCTTAACTTTAACCCGTGCCAGTTTTTGGTTTTCTTAAACAAATTTGCAATAGTAATGTTGCTAAACGACAGTTGTTTGGAATATTCTACAGCGGTCTTTGCATAATGCATTTACAATATTCTGCCACAACAGGCGTAAAACAATTACTTGGTATCGTAAAACAATTACCTGGTATCGTAAAACAATTATTTGGTATCGTAAAACAATTACTTGGTATCGGGGCAGTTGCCAAGACGCCTAGGTCTAATCCTTCAATAATAAATTTATCCTCTATAATTTAGTATCAGTTCTATTTCTCAAAGGTGCCAAAAATAAATAAGCCAAGGGCGCGGAAAACCCAGTTGCTTTTCTGAAGATCACTAAACAGTTACCCCTCTATCAAACCTTCGTTTTATCAAATAGTTAGTAAGTTGATTCGAACAAAGTCGCTAGATAGTTAGTACATGCAACCTGTAGATGCTAAAGACACTAGCCCAGGTCGTGTGGGATACAGTGACACAAGACTGTTAGTGGAACTACGGAGACGGTCTCGCTCAGGTTAATGTTTCCACGGACTGTGTCGTGGTGGTCATTTGATATGTGTCTACAAGTTGACCAAAGATCAGTCTCCTACGTGTATGTCCTTACATTTTATCGTATTTTCTTAATTAAAACAAGGTAGGAATCAATTAACTATTACACACAATCTTTGAAAAGTTAACATAGCATGTTTGTTTGTGTAGGGATGGAAGTCCGGAAGTATTTCGGTTGTATTCTGCAGTTTATGTATTATATTTTAGTTTACTTCCTGTTTTAAAGATGCAGTTCTCAATTATTTAGACTTAAAAAAAAACAAATAATCTAAAGTATACTACCGAAACACTTTCGAACGTCTGTCTCCATCCCTAACTTTGTTTGTTTGTTTGTTTTGTTGTTTTTGTTTTTAAATCCTTTAAGTTGACAAGTGTGTCTGAGTTGTGCGAGCTTACCGAAAAATCTTTGGATCGATTTTTAACCCATTTACTCGTAAGCTGGCGAGCTGAAATTTTGCAGGCAGACTCTTGCTGATGATAAAAATGATGTATCAAAAGTTCAGATCGATGGAATGTACAGTAATTAAATTTTTGAATTTTAACATTATTTTATTTATCTCTATGTATCATGTTAATTTTTCTTAGATACTGCGTTTTGGTGCGTGTTACGTTCAACAACCTTTCCTGTCGCGCAATAAGGTGCACATGACATTGACAATACTTTAAAAAAATATATATTTACGATTGGTGCGCAGTATGTTAAACACGTTTTACGAGACATAACTAGAATTTTGTAGTTTCGGATTGTTTTGCCCTGCGTATTATAATGAACATCCTAATAGTTATGTCTCGTATATAATAGATTTATAATAAAAAAAACTTCGTTTTTTACGGGTTTTTTTTAATGTATGGTAAATTTTGTTCTAAAATGAATGATAAATCTCAAACATATTTGCTGAATCACAAAAGTTGAAATGTCCGGCAACTCAATTTATTGTCATTATAAGAAATATTTTCCCCTCCTTTTATCTTATAACACAGGATGACCTAGGGCTCTATAAGCAACTACTGTGTCGGGGATTCGTTGTCTAGGGTTTCTGATCGTTACTTCATCGCCAACTTGCGCACACGGACCGAACAAAAAGCCCGTATATTAACAGGAATCTTTATTAATTGTAGTACAACTCCATGTGTCTTAACATCACATCTAACAACTCTCAGTCCAACAGACGAACACTGGCCAACGCCAAAACTCTTGTATCCCTTGTGCACTGCAGGTCGAAGGTTCCTCCATATACCAACCGACCTCTATATCTCACTAACAACAACTCCTTCCCACTACGTCACACTCACACTCTTTCGCATATGCTTTCCTATCACGCGCACCGCACCGCACCAAACAAAAGTAGCAACATTGACTTATCAGGGAAAACCCAATAACTCTATAATGTTTCCCTGACATACTGTTTTAATGATATATGCCACTACTGTTTTAATAATGTAAGCCGCCATAAAGACTGAAATAACTGAAAATTACAGGTACTCGAATAATAAAAAACCAAAGAAAACATCGTTTCCAGCTAACTCTATCATTCTGATTGTTCCCAGCTAACTCCATCATTCTTATTGTTCCCAGCTAACTCCATCTTTCTTATTGTTCCCAGCTAACTCCATCATTCTTATTTTTTCCAGCTAACTTCATCATTCTTATCGTTCCCAGCTAACTCCATCATTCTTATCGTTCCTAGCTAACTCCATCATTCTTATTGTTTCTAGCTAACTCCATCATACTCATTGTTCCCAGCTAACTCCATCATTCTTATTGTTTCCAGCTAACTTCATCATTCTTATTATTTCCAGCTAACTCCATCATTCTTATTGTTGCCAGCTAACTCCATCATTCTGATCGTTCCCAGCTAACTCTATCATTCTTATCGTTCACAGCAAACTCCATCATTCTTATTGTTTCTAGCTCTCCATCATTCTTATTGTTTCTAGCTAACTCCATCATTCTTATTGTTCCCAGCTAACTCCATCATTCTTATTGTTCCCAGCTAACTCCATCATTTTTATTGTTTCTAGCTAACTCCATCTTTCTCATTGTTCCCAGCTAACTCCATCATTCTTATTGGTTCTAGCTAACTCCATCATTCTTATTGTTCCCAGCTAACTCCATCTTTCTTATTGTTCCCAGCTAACTCCATCATTCTTATTTTTCCCAGCTAACTCCATCATTCTTATTGTTTCTAGCTAACTCCATCATTCTTATTGTTCCCAGATAACTCCATCAATTTTATTGTTTCTAGCTAACTCCATCATTCTTATCGTTCACAGCAAACTCCATCTTTTTTATTGTTTCTAGCTAACTCCATCATTCTTATCGTTCCCAGCTAACTCCATCATTTTTATTGTTCCCAGCTAAATACATCATTCTTATTGTTTCTAGCTAACTCCATCTTTCTCATTGTTCCCAGCTAACTCCATCATTCTTATTGTTTCTAGCTAACTCCATCATTCTTATTGTTCCCAGCTAACTCCTTCATTCTTATTGTTTCTAGCTAACTCCATCTTTCTCATTGTTCCCAGCTAACTCCATCATTCTTATTGTTCCCAGCTAACTCCATCTTTCTCATTGTTCCCAGCTAACTCCAACTTTCTTATTGTTTCTAGCTAACTCCATCATTCTTATTGTTCCCAGCTAACTCCATCATTCTTATTGTTCCCAGCTAACTCCATCTTTCTCATTGTTCCCAGCTAACTCCATCTTTCTTATTGTTTCTAGCTAACTCTATCATTCTTATTGTTCCCAGCTAACTCCATCTTTCTCATTATTCCCAGCTAACTCCATCATTCTTATTGTTTCTAGCTAACTCCATCATTCTTATTGTTCCCAGCTAACTCCATCATTCTTATTGTTCGCAGCTAACTCCATATTTCTTATTGTTTCTAGCTAACTCCATCATTCTTATTGTTCCCAGCTAACTCCATCATTCTTATTGTTTCTAGCTAACTCCATCTGTCTCAATGTTCCCAGCTAACTCCATTATTCTTATTGTTTCTAGCTAACTCCATCTTTCTCATTGTTCCCAGCTAATTCCATCTTTCTTATTGTTTCTAGCTAACTTTATCATTCTTATTGTTCCCAGCTAACTCCATCATTCTAATCGTTGACAGCAAACTCCATCATTCTCATTGTTCCCAGCTAACTCCATCATTCTTATTGTTTCTAGCTAACTCCATCTTTCTCATTGTTCCCAGCTAAATACATCATTCTTATTGTTTCTAGCTAACTCCATCTTTCTCATTGTTCCCAGCTAACTCCATCTTTCTTATTGTTTCTAGCTAACTCCATCACTCTTATTGTTCCCAGCTAACTCCATCATTCTTATTGTTCCCAGCTAATTCCATCATTCTTATTGTTCCCAGCTAACTTCATCATTCTTATTGTTCCGAGCTAACTCCATCTTTCTTATTGTTCCAAGCTAACTCCATCATTCTTATTGTTCCCCGCTAACTCCATCATTCTTATTGTTCCCAGCTAACTCCATCTTTCTTATTGTTCCCAGCTAACTCCATCATTCTTATTGTTCCCAGCTAACTCCATCTTTCTTATTGTTCTAGCTAACTCCATCATTCTTATTGTTTCTAGCTAACTCCATCATTCTTATTGTTCCCAGCTAACTCCATGATTCTTATTGTTCCCAGCTAACTCCATATTTCATATTGTTTCTAGCTAACTCCATCATTCTTATTGTTCCCAGCTAACTCCATCATTCTTATTGTTCCCAGCTAACTCCATCATTCTTATTGTTTCTAGCTAACTCCATCATTCTTATTGTTCCCAGCTAACTCTATCATTCTTATCGTTTACAGCAAACTCCATCATTCTTATTGTTCCCAGCTAACTCCATCATTCTTATTGTTTCTAGCTAACTCCATCTTTCTCAATGTTCCCAGCTAACTCCATCATTCTTATTGTTTCTAGCTAACTCCATCTTTCTCATTGTTCCCAGCTAATTCCATCATTCTTATTGTTTCTAGCTAACTCCATCATTCTTATTGTTCCCAGCTAACTCCATCATTCTTATTGTTCCCAGCAAAATCCATCTTTCTTATTGTTCCCAGCTAACTCTATCATTCTTATCGTTCCCAGCTAACTCAATCATCCTTATTGTTTCTAGCTAACTCCATCATTCTTATTGTTCCCAGCTAACTCCATCTTTCTCATTGTTCCCAGCTAACTCCATCATTCTTATTGTTCCCAGTTAACTCCATCATTCTTATTGTTCCCAGCTAACTCCATCATTCTTATTGTTCCCAGCTACTCCATCATTCTTATCGTTCCCTGCTAACTCCATCAATATTATTGTTCCCAGCTAACTCCATCATTCTTATTGTTCCCAGCTAACTCCATCTTTCTTATTGTTTCTAGCTAACTCCATCATTCTTATTGTTCCCAGCTAACTCAATCATTCTTATTGTTCCCAGCTAACTCCATCATTCTTATTGTTGCTAGCTAAATCCATCATTCTTATTGTTCCCAGCTAACTCCATCTTTCTCATTGTTCCCAGCTAACTCCATTATTCTTATTGTTCCCAGTTAACTCCATCTTTCTCATTGTTCCCAGCTAACTCCATCATTCTTTTTGTTCCCAGCTAACTCCATCATTATTATTGTTCCCAGCTAACTCCATTATTCTTATTGTTCCCAGCTAACTCCATCATTCTTATTGTTCCCAGCTAACTCCATCTTTCTCATTGTTCCCAGCTTACTCCATCTTTCTTATTGTTTCTAGCTAACTCCATCATTCTTATTGTTCCCAGCTAACTCCATCATTCTTATTGTTCCCAGCTAACTCCATCTTTCTTATTGTTTCAAGCTAACTCCATCATTCTTTTTGTTCCCAGCTAACTCCATCATTCTTATTGTTTCTAGCTAACTCCATCATTCTTATTGTTTCCAGCTAACTCCATTTTTCTTATTGTTTCTAGCTAACTCCATCATTCTTATTGTTCCCAGCTAACTCCATCATTCTTATTGTTCCCAGCTAACTCACTCATTCTTATTGTTCCCAGCTAACTCCATCATTCTTATTGTTCCCAGCTAACTCCATCATTCTTATTGTTCCCAGCTAACTCCATCTTTCTTATTGTTCTAAGCTAACTCTATCATTCTTATCGTTCCCAGCTAACTCCATCATTCTTATTGTTTCTAGCTAACTCCATCTTTCTCATTGTTCCCAGCTAACTCCATCATTCTTATTGTTCCCAGCCAACTCCATCTTTCTCATTATTCCCAGCTAACTCCATCATTCTTATTGTTCCCAGCTAACTCCATCATTCTTATCGTTCCCAGCTAACTACATCTTTCTCATTGTTCCCAGCTAACTCCATCTTTCTTATTGTTTCTAGCTAACTCCATCATTCTTATTGTTCCCAGCTAACTCCATCTTTCTCATTGTTCGCAGCTAACTCCATCTTTCTTATTGTTTCAAGCTAACTCCATCATTCTTATTGTTCCCAGCTAACTCCATAATTCTTTTTGTTCCCAGCTAACTCCATCATTCTTATTGTTCCCAGCTAACTCCATCATTCTTATTGTTTCTAGCTAACTCCATCATTCTTATTGTTCCCAGCTAACTCCATCATTCGTATTGTTCCCAGCTAACTCCATCTTTCTCATTGTTCCCAGCTAACTCCATCTTTCTTATTGTTTCTAGCTAACTCCATCATTCTTACTGTTCCCAGCTAACTCCATCATTCTTATTGTTCCCAGCTAACTCCATCATTCTTATTGTTCCCAGCTAACTCCATCATTCTTATTGTTCCCAGCTACTATATCATTCTTATCGTTCCCAGCTAACTCCATCAATCTTATTGTTCCCAGCTAACTCCATCATTCTTATTTTTTCGAGCTAACTCCATCATTCTTATTGTTCCCAGCTAATTCCATCTTTCTTATTGATCCTCTTAACTCTGATCTCTTTCCTTTGCCTTAACATAGAGACGGACTCCAAAAAAATATATGTTAGATTCATTACCGGAGAATATTCAATACTAACAAGAAAAACACCATTAGTTACATCATTAAACCTTGAAACACTGGAAGACAGAAGAATTGAGAGCAAAGTAGTAATATAATATAAGGCAATAATTTCTAACTCAGAACTACAGCACAAAGATAAACTAATACAACCCTGAAATACTCACTAACATAAAACCGTATGCAAGACCAAACACAAACAAATTATCAATCTTTCCATCCGTAATTCTGACGTGCAATGGGTTGCCTGTTTAAACCTGGAAAATGAACACTTTACAAACGTTTAAAACTCTAATAAAATGCTAGACTAGACAAAAAACAACTTTTGTATGAACGTCTGTATATATATATATATA
>MUZC01004432.1:213542-236210 GCA_002072015.1 Radix auricularia | reverse complement strand
AAAAAAACATTAAGTGGCGTCATGAAGCTTTTATTCTATTAATTTATTTGATGTTACTTTTTTATCTTGATTATAATCTGATTGTGTGAATATGCATGTGTGTGAGTGTGTTTATGTTTATGTGTGTATGTGCGTCTGTGTGTGCGTGTGACTGTGTGTTTGTTTTAGTTGTGAAATAACGATTTATTTCATAGATTGCTAAAAGTGAAATTAAATATTGAAAAGACGTTACCACGTAATCTTTTATGTATAGTTAAAATTATGCACTGGATTATGAAAAATTCCGTTAGTGTTATGAACACAAGTTTCTGCCGATGCGATCTGCATGGGTGCTTGAATAAAAGATAACGGGAAATCATTGAATGTGACTTAAAAACTGTTAATGAGAAGAACAATCTCCAATGATTTTTTCAGAGATGGTTTTTACATTATGCTTGATTTTAGAAGAAATGAGCCCTTGCGCCGGGATTTTAAATAATATTATGGTACGTGTATAAGTGTTTATACACTGTTGTAAGAGTGGGGTTAAAAAGCGGAATTGTATTTTTTTTTAAAGAGGAGCAATTTTGTGAACTATTTGAAGGGTGCATTTCATTTCTAGGGTCATGATTTTATAATATCACAGATCCCTGAGTGGCACTATTTCTCAGCCACTGATAATATCCTTTTGGAAAAGTTTAAACTCTTGATTACTTTTTTAAAATTGAAAATATAGACGTAAAAATCATAATGATTTGTGTGTGTGGGGGGAGGGGAGGGGCTATGTGCGAATGTGTGTGTGATTTGGTTATTTTTATGTCTGCTAATGTTGCGCCTCTAACATGACAACCAGTATTTTAAAAAGTAAATGTACAAACAAAAATAATAATAAATTTCTACGGTGTAGATAGAAAGGGGTACATTTTCAGCTCAAACCTTGCGATTTAAGGTGTTTCTTTAAAACAAATTAACTCATACATACCTTAATTTAGCATTAATATTCACATAATTAATATCTGACCCATAAAATAATCCTATTAATTTGACTAAGGCCATGCTAAGCCTAGAAACAAAGTCCTAACGAATGATGAAACATCCATTTTAAAAAATTGGGTACGTTTCTCGAACAATGCGGTTGCATGACATACGCTTTAGGTAAAAAATGTTCTTTAAGGTGTAAATATATCAAGTGTAAAGAAATATCACGGGTATTATTACTTATAAGTAGGATATAGCATAAGAAAGTGCGTGTTATGTCGAAAAAAAAAGCACACTGACAACAACTCATTTTGTGCCAAGCTGTTTTGAGTTTATTAGATGAATAATGTACAACGGGAATAAAGATTGATATAAAGTGAATTGTTACTATTAGAAAAATGCGTGGGAATATAGAATGATTGACATAACATTTATAAGGAGATCAATTTCTCATCATTGTCTTAAAAGCAGCATTGTTCTTATGTTTTTATACAAGTTAAAGGAACATGTTCCTTGATAACAAATAAACCATATTTTCCTCTCTCCCCAAGCCACAATATTCACAAATATTATCTGGCTAAGCATATTCTATTCGTATTGAAGTAATATAATGCTTAGACTATAAATGAAATGTGTGTTTTCTAAGAACCAAAGGAATAATGTGGAAAGATATTGTTTTCATGATTTGATTCACGTGAAAAGAAAGTGAGCCTTGCCAGTTAGATTTTTGTAACTGTTAACGACATTTGTTATCCTGGTAGAGTATATAGCATGCGTTATTAAAGGGGTTCGAGCATGGTGAAAGAAAGTCATCAATCGATCTGAATGAAAGGATGTGGTTGAGCAGGTCAGGGCCCTATATGGGCTGTAGCTGGAAGGATGTGGTGGAGCAGACCAGGGCCCTACATGGGCTGTAGCTGGAAGGATGTGGTGGAGCAAGCCACGGATGATAATAATGATGCTATATTAAAGCAGATATACCAAAATTGATGGGTAATATTTAAATTAATAATATTGTTATTTTTTTCGACACACATAACGTTGTTTTTATTAAAAATGGGTTCGATTTATCACTACCCTACTTTCCAGATGCGTTTACATTCATTTTAAAGTTGAATTTGAGACCCAAAACCAAAATAAAGTTATTCCTATTGTGCCTACCCCGTAGCGTTGCACGGGTATTTTGCTCGTACTTATATATCTCTTGTATAATAATGGCGTGCTACTGATATATTAATGGTAAAATACAGCTTTAAGTTCTGGGATAAAACTGGTATAAGAGTAGTATAATGCTTGTATTGTAATGGTTTACTAATGGCATAATATTGGTAAAATACATTATCTTAAAAATACAACATAAATCTGCAATTGGAAACGTTATTATCAATTTTGATTTCTTCTAGTGTTATCATAATCTGGAAAACCATGAAAATATTTTTTTGGGTTGTTTATATAGTTATCTTTGCTGTTCCCACTTACACATTTATGATATAAATTGTGTTATAGCTAAAATAAGATCTACGGTGTCCAATGTCCGGCCCGCGGGCCCAATGCTTATTCCGTTTAAAGTTTATCCCACTCGCTGCTTACCCTAAATAATTAATTACCTCTTGGATATGTTCTCTAACATTATATGTAATTTTTTTTTTTAATGGTCCGCCCATAAACTACGCCACGCTTCAGAGGGGGTGAGGGGTTTAAGAAAGTGTCACAGTTTGTGACAGGGAGGAGGGGGGAGTTAAAAATGGTATTAAAAATCGTGCCTTACTTTATGGACGGCGACAAAGGCGAAACAAAGAGATGATTTGAGTACAATATACGTTGAGGTCAAATGATGGTAAAAATCCATGGAGTTTCATTAAAATCTATTTACATACTGTTAGTGTTAGTGTTCATTTAGATGGAAGACATTGATGACATCATATTGTTGTTTTTTTCTCAATTGGGAAATGAAATGAATGACATGCCGATAAAATTAAAACAAATTTTTCCAATAAAGATTTTTACTCAAAATTTTATGCTCTAGATATTTTTTAACACATGTTTTTTATTTCAAAATAGAAAGCACGCGTACACTTCTTTCTTCCATAGAATGCTTTTAATCTATCAAATGTGTGCAAACTTCAAATGATGAAATAAGATGAGCATAAAGTCTCGCAAATCGCGATCGCTTAGTCTCCTTGACCCAACCCCGCACAAAATATCACACTTAATTGAAAATTTAAGAAATACAATTCTAACCTTTAATCAGTCTAAAAGAATGTTATTTTCGTTAAATTTTCTTAATCCAACCCAAAGATAATAGTTACTTCATGAAAAATTGTGCCCCTTTGCTTAAAGGTTTGACTTTACGCTTCGTTCAGGGGGCTCAATCCAAAAAAACGCATGCCTAAATACAGCTAAAGAGTTATGTTTGCTTCCCTTGGACATACAGAATGGGACTCCATACAGCTTTTTATTAGAAAAAAAATTACACAAAGAAAGGAAAAAAACAAAAACAAACAAGGACACATAATATAGGAAAAAGGAGGAAGTTCTTTTTCTTTTTATTTTTTAACATATAATATGGTTTTAAGATAAATGTAAGTAATTATTTATGTTATTGTACTGATGAAGGCATTAGTCGAAAACTCTACTGCTATTAGTATTAGTTCATAAATAAAGCTTAAATTTATTTTTTTCTTACAAAAATAGTTTGTGTAATTTGTTTTTGTTTTTTTACATTGGACAGTAGCACCTACCACCATCTCCGATATGTTACAGCAGTCGGGGCCAGACCTGTAGCAGCTAGGAGACATTTAATAAATAATAATTTAATGATTTAAACTTTAAATTCTTGCAACACTTATCGTACGTTGAAAAAAAGTGCTTTATTAAAGTTCATTATAGAACAGTTACTTGACTAAGTAGAACACGAGTTACTTAGGGAATATGGACTCATAATTAACGTCAAATTTAATGTTAAGATTCTGGCTATGAGCCTTAGACTGGGAAGTTTCTTGAAATCTGATTGGTAGTTTGTAGTTGTGTGACGAATCTGATTGGTAGCTGTAGTTGTTTGACGAATCTGATTGGTAGCTTGTAGTTGGTGACGAATCTGATTGGTAGCTTGTAGTTGGTGACGAATCTGATTGGTAGCTTGTAGCTGTGTGACGAATCTGATTGGTAGCTTGTAGCTGTGTGACGAATCTGATTGGTAGCTTGTAGTTGGTGACGAATCTGATTGGTAGCTTGAAGTTGTGTGACGAATCTGATTGGTAGCTATACTTGTGTGACGAATCTGATTGGTAGCTTGTAGTTGTGTGACGAATCTGATTGGTAGCTGTAGTTGTGTGACGAATCTGATTGGTAGCTGTAGTTGTGTGACGAATCTGATTGGAAGCTTGTTGTTGTGTGATGCTCTGTTAGAATAATTTGATTTAGCATGAGCAAAATTACAAACGTTGCCATCAATTTTTGCCAGTCAAAATTGCTCCTCCTTTCCTGAAAGCAGAAAGTAGTTTTTGCTGCTGACACAGACTAGACTCGGTATAGTACAAGGAAGTAGTGTTTGCTGCTGACACAGACTAGACTCGGTATAGTACAAGAAAGTAGTGTTTGCTGCTGCCACAGACTAGACTCGGTATAGTACAAGAAAGTAGTGTTTGCTGCTGACACAGACTAGACTCGGTATAGTATGTAGAAATGACAGGTGAAGTTTTTTTTTATCGTGACGACTGTGTTAACATAATACTCTATTTTTGTATGTTAATGAAAATTTTTAAAAAAATATTCTGATCCAGAAACGCCGTACATCAATAATTTATCAATATTTCTTTTTTTAAACAAAGTTCTGTAGAAAGTACAAACTTTGTTTTTAGTGGATGTAACAATACGTCTGCCATAGTTTGAGTGCACAATTATAGACAAAATTGAGTCTATTAAATTGTGTCAAATAAAACGTAGTGTTGACAAATAATCTTTTCCGATAAGGTATGGCGGTATACCCGGATTTTTAATAGTTACCTTAATGACATTGGACTAAATAAATACCCCGGATGTATCTATTAATATGTTTAAGCCATGAAATGTCAAGCAGTTTTGTGATTAGATGTTTTCAGAAAGTAAAATTCACTTTTTTCCCAGGCCTTTCGCTCCTCTATTTCGAATTTTAGCCCCCCCCCCCCACCGCTCCGTCTCTCTCTCGCGTCCTATGGTCTCCTTGATAAATTTCTGTGTCTCACGACTCAATGCTCTGTGATCAAATGTAATTTCTTACACTTCTCGTAATCTGTCGATCTTTTATCTCTTTTCTAAACTCTACTCTCCGTATATTGCCAAACTCTTGCTTATTTCCGCCCCCTACTTTTCTTTTGTCTCTTTCCTGCATTCTACTTATCTACATCCGGTATCCTGTAACCTTACTGTGCGTGGTGAGATGCTAATTAACAATTACAAGACAAACCTTGTCTGTATAGGCCAACGGTATTGATTGAACCTGTGCTTGCTTCATTCCTACCAGCGATGTGGTTGGTTGTAAAAATCCTCTGTGTTAACACAATGCGGGACGTAAATGCGCCTGCGCCCTCGGAAGCGACGCTTTGCGCGAGCGCTCTGTATGGTTCCAAAAAGCTTTTAAAATCACACATTTGGAAGAAAAAAATGTATGTAATCCTGAATTTTTAAAATCTCGTATTGAAAAAAAATAAATTTTTAAATGAAAAGACGAAAGCCAAAAATAAATGACAAACCATTCTCCAGTCATTGAAAATATAGCTCCGGGCGAGACAATCACGAGTTATTGCTTACTATTAGCTGGTTTAACGACTACTGAAGTTTTAAACTAGTAGCACGTTCTTGTTTGTTGCTCCTGCTTTACTCATAGGGATACACATTATATTATGTTATAGCGTTGGTTAATTTTATTTTCTGTGGATTCTTTCTATGGATATTTTTTTGTGTGGATTTTTGAGTGTATATTATGAGTGCATTTATTTTGTGATAAAATTCTATTCAGTGAGGCTTTGTGTCAATCATAATTTCTTTCGGTGAGTGTGAATTTATTTGGTCAATGTTTCTTTTTTTTAATGGGCTCTGTTAATTTTTCTCCAATAAATACATAAAATGTCAATATCTGTCAATCAAATTATTTCGCTTCGATTACTTTATACTTGACGTGTGGTGAGTTAGCTTACAACACAGACAATTAAAGCTGTTATGAACATATATATGATAACGTAGAAAATTAAAAAAAAAATCGTCTAAAATAAGATTATATGATTTATATACAAGATGACAATGAAGACAGACAAATTGGTTTGAAATTAACGCGAAGATAAAACAACGTTCCCAGTAAGCTTATACTGCATGCGTAACTACGTCATGTATGAACTAAAATTGCGGTTTTAAAACAGTTGTTGACGCACCCAGGATAATTCCAAGATGTATCTAGGGACCAAGATGGCAGGATGCTATGTAAATATTGCGACCAAGATGCTACTTAGTTTTAAAAATCGTGATATTGTAAAAAAAATATGATGCACTAAACTCTTTGAGAACGCAATTAAAACAATGTTTTGTTTTTACCATAACAACGCAGACAACATGGCCGATAGCACAGACCATACAAGTAACACAAGATCATGTAGAAGAATTAGTTTCTATATGAAGGCTGATCACATGACCAGTTTTATATTCATGTGCAATGGTCTCCCCCCCCCCCCGAAAATAGGATTCAACAAATATACTGCGATACATTCCTCATTGAAATAATTAACATATTATTATTCAAACAAATGCTGGAGTTTTTTTTTAATTTTTTTTTTTTTATTTTTATTTTTTTATTTTTTTTTAAAGAAATGAAAATATTGCATTTCATGGGGAATACTTAAAGTTATTTTGTTAACTCTTAGAATACCACAACGATAAAAGCCTTAAATAAAATAAAAGATACACGAAAGAATTGTGTGTATCGAAAAATTAAATTAAAGCTCGCTTAAAAGACTTAACACAAATAGACGTATCAGCTCATCAGGAAAGATAACGTTAAAAGCGTATTTAGATTTATGTTGTAAGACATATAAATACTATACAGTGGAAAAATAATACTAAAGTAAAACTATTATCAAAGCATAAAAAAACACTCAAGTCAAAAGAAAAACGATGGGTGTTAATACTGAACAAAGATACAGGATAGTAAAATATGGAGGAAGTTACATTTACAACAGCGCTTGTTACAATGTTACTGCGATGTAAAATTCACATTTGCTTTTTTCTTCATATTAAAATGTGGAGGGGATTTAAACGAAGTAAAACACGCTTTTTGAAAGTTGAAGTCAAATTTATAGTACATGTATAACATTTGGACAGGTGTAGTCAAGTTTATTGTACAAGTATAATATTTTGACAGATGTAGTCAAGTTTATAGTACAAGTATACATTGTGACAGATGTAATCAAGTTTATGGTACAAGTATAACATTGTTACAGATGTAGTCAAATTTATAGTACACGTATAACATTGTGACAAGTGTAATGAAGTTAGCAGTACAAGTATAACATTGTGACAGGTGTGGTCTAGGCTAGAGTAACCAACTTACTTTTGTTAACAGATGTTCTACATAACACAGATGTTGTTGGCCAACGTACTTATGTTAACAGATGTACTACATACCACAGATATTATTAACAAACTTACTTTTGTTAACAGATGTACTACATACCACAGATGTTATCAACCAACTTACTTTTGTTAACAGATGTACTATACATACCACAGATGTTATCAACCATCTTACTTATGTTAACAGATGTACTACATACCACAGATATTATTAACCAACTTACTTTTGTTAACAGATGTACTACATACCACAGATATTATTAACCAACTTACTTTTGTTAACAGATGTACTACATACCACAGATGTTATCAACCAACTTACTTTTGTTAACAGATGTACTATACATACCACAGATGTTATCAACCAACTTACTTTTGTTAACAGATGTACTACATACCACAGATGTTGTTGACCAATTTACTTTCTTTACTTAACAATCAACAACTTTTTTAATCCCATTCAGGACGTTTTGTTTTCTCTTACCTGAGTTCTTTTTTCCATCACTAGTGTTTGATTGCGGACCACATACCTTGAAGCTATGAAAAGGTAAGTTTATGAGTTATCATCTATTGATATTTTGATCTAGCAACACTACTAGTATGTTTAAGATGTTTTTATAAGGGTGTTATTGATATTTTGATCTAGCAATACTACTTGTATGTTTGGGATGTTTTTATGAGGTTGGTATTAAGAATTTGACGTTGTATGTTTGTGATGTGTTTATAAAGGTTTTTTGTGCGGCATCAATTGTAGGTTTTCTCCAATAAACAGAAAAATGATTTTATAAGATATTGGTTACGGAACAAACAAATGATTATTATATTTAATTTTAAAAACAATTTGGACCCCTCCCCCACACACACATTTGGATATTTGGTAATAAAGCGTATGTTTTATAGGAATTCTGCAGGAAGTTTAAAAGCCTAAACTTTGAAAATTATAAAAAATTTGACGGACAATTTAGGTTAGATGGCTAGCATCTAAGAAGAAAGTTTGGTATTGAGTGTACAATTAGCAATAAATATTAATATGTTCAATAAGCAATTGAACATTGTTAAAAAACTGAGTTAGTTGGAGAAAATCAATGTGACGATAAATGAACATGACATCAGACAATGATCACATGACATTTAAGTCGTGTTTAATTGGCTATTGAAAATAAGGTTCTAGGCATATATTTTATTTTACAGTAGGCGTGCGTGGTCTAAAATGAATGACCTTGAAGCTAGCTGTTTTTCTCCAATATGACATCTAAAACAAGTTTCACTAATATTTATAAGTGGAAATCGATATTTTCAAATCATGGTACTCTCATACTGATGAGTGTAAAATAATGTCTTTTAAATCATGGTACTCTCATAGTGATGGGTGTAAAATTATGTCTTCAAATCATGGTACTCTCATACTGATGAGTGTAAAATAATGTCTTTTAAATCATGGTACTCTCATAGTGATTGTGTAAAATTATGTCTTCAAATCATGGTACTCTCATACTGATAGTGTAAAATAATGTCTTCAAATCATGGTACTCTCATACTGATAGTGTAAAATAATGTCTTCAAATCATGGTACTGATAGTGTAAAATAATGTCTTCAAATCATGGTACTCTCATACTGATAGTGTAAAATAATGTCTTCAAATCATGGTACTCTCATAGTGATAGTGTAAAATAATGTCTTTCAAATCATGGTACTCTCATACTGATAGTGTAAAATAATGTCTTCAAATCATGGTACTGATAGTGTAAAATAATGTCTTCAAATCATGGTACTGATAGTGTAAAATAATGTCTTCAAATCGTGGTACTCTCATACTGATGAGTGTAAAATAATGCCTTTCAAATCATGGTACTCTCATACTGATAGTGTAAAATAATGTCTTTCAAATCATGGTACTCTCATACTGATAGAGTAAATTAATGTATTTCAAATCATGGTACTCTCACACTGATAGAGTAAATTAATGTCTTTCAAATCATTGTACTCTCATACTGATGGGTGTAAAATAATGTTTTTTAAATGATGGTACTCTCATAATGATAGTGTAAAATAATGTCTTTCAAATCATGGTACTCTCATACTGATGAGTGTAAAATAATGCATTTCTCCGCCACCAATGACATATTTTGTACTGTATAACGTATGCCTAAAGTAGTCACTGTTGTAAAAAGATTGCTACTTTTCAACAAAAAAATCACCACCTTTGTGTTATAGTCAATGGTGAGAAATATTCTCAGTCGACAATAACAAATTCTAGTCTCTTTCATCAAAATTTTGGCACATTCTCTACCTTAAAATAATGTCACTTTCACTCTGTGCCATCAGCAGCATATAATTTAAAATATTCTATGCAATCAATAACATGGCTGGCAGTTTCTTCCATGTAACTTCAATAACATGGCTGGCAGTCTCTTCCATGTAACTTCAATAACAAGCTGGCAGTCTCTTCCATGTAACTTCAATAACATGGCTGGTAGTCTCTTCCATGTAACTTCAATAACATGGCTGACAGTCTCTTCCTTGTAACTTCAATAACATGGCTGGCAGTCTCTTCCATGTAACTTCAATAACATGGCTGGTAGTCTCTTCCATGTAACTTCAATAACATGGCTGGCAGTCTCTTCCTTGTAACTTCAATAACATGGCTGGCAGTCTCTTCCATGTAACTTCAATAACATGGCTGGCAGTCTCTTCCATGTAACTTCAATAACATGGCTGGCAGTCTCTTCCATGTAAGTTCAATAACATGGCTGGCAGTCTCTTCCATGTAACTTCAATAACATGGCTGGCAGTCTCTTCCATGTAACTTCAATAACATGGCTGGCAGTCTCTTCCATGTAACATCAATAACATCACAATCTCTACTAACAAGTATATGCGTTTTTTTCTTCCATAAAATGCATCTAGTGTTTGCTAAAGCTAATATCCGTTATTAAAAATAACGATTTCTCTATTGGACACGCGCAAGTGTTAACGATGATAAAATGCGACGGCCATTTAAGAGATTGACCCGAATAACAATCAACATCGGATTACAAATTTCAAATAGCTACGACATTATTATTCTTATTTTTCTAAACATGTGCCTTCTTTAATGAAATTGTTGCAATATTTTAACTGTGAGGAAAAAACTTCGGCAACGGCCAAAGCAGATTAAAACGGTAGGAAGAATAGCGATTTCTGTCAAGGTAGGCATTGAAACTTTGACAAAGACATCGTATCGTTTGACGCCAGGTTTGGGTTGACGAGTCCGGGTACATCTGTTGGAGGATACGAGAGATTCACTGGGCTTGAAAGTATCGTACTCCATGGCAGCTGCCTAAATGACTGCGAGTAGCACACATCTCCTGTAGTATTGGCTGTGGTTATTGGCTGTGGTTATTGGCTGTGGTTATTGGCTATGGTTATTGGCTGTGGTTATTGGCTGTGGTTATTGGCTGTGGTTATTGGCTGTGGTTATTGGCTGTGGTTATTGGCTGTGGTTACAAAATGACTGCGAGTAGCGCACATCTCCTGTAGTATTGGCTGTGGTTATTGGCTGTGGTTATTGGCTGTGGTTATTGGCTGTGGTTATTGGCTGTGGTTATTGGCTGTGGTTATTGGCTGTGGTTACAAAATGACTGCGAGTTGCGCACATCTCCTGTAGTTTTGGCTGTGGTTATTGGCTGTGGTTATTGGCTGTGGTTATTGGCTGTGGTTATTGGCTGTGGTTAAACAATGACTGCGAGTTGCGCACATCTCCTGTAGTATTGGCTGTGGTTACACTTGTCGATGTAGGCACAAAGTAGATAACAATACCGCTGGCCAGATGGCTAAATAATGACGACTGCGAACAAAGCACATCTCCTGTAATATTAGCTGTTGTTACGCTTAGACGCTTGCGTATGATGAAATTGATGTTTGGTGATGAGAATGCGACTGTGGATTTATATAAAATATTATTATACTACACCGCTCGAAGTAGGAAGTGAACACTATTTTTACGAGCGTTTTTTAACTATTATTTTTTTTATTTATTTTCATTTGTATGTTTGAAATGGAAAGAAAAAACAGTTTACATATTAAAATACAAATTAATTTTAGTGCTCCCCGAGAAAGAGTTTACTGCACATTTTCCCTATTCTCATTTCTGCTGCTAGCATTCTACTAATGATTTTTAGCGCATTTTCGAGAAGTCGAATGCGCTATTGCACCCGTTTTGTCCGTCTGTCATCACCTTTGATCACAGCATCCATAAGTCCTAGACCCATGATGTATATATGTTTTTTGTATGTCCTGACCTGCCATTTGTGCATCAACACTCAGTTACTCGATCCGTTAAAAAAACCCGTTAAAACTACCAAAAAACTTTGCGAATCGAGAGGTAACACTGGCGCAGGGAACGGTCGCCATTGCCGGAAGTCGAATACATCTTTTTTCAAGCATTCAAGAGTGGTGCGAAGGCGTGCAAAAGAATTAGTTTGTTTTTTTTTTGTTTTTTTGTTGACGTCATTAATGATGTGTAAAAGTTTAGAGAGTTTTACGTCATCATTTGTGGTGACTTGTAGTTAGATTAAAGAGAAAATATTTTTTTTTTAAATGTAAAGAAATGACTTTTAAATATAAAAAAATGTCAGGTATATTCATTACACAAGAAAATTCATAAAAATATGTCTAAAATCTAAACACAATTACTGATAACTACATAATGCTGATATCTAACATAAGTACTGATACATAATACGAAAATGCGCTAACACGTCCTGAGTTCCAAAAGGGACCAGGCTTAACATGATTTTTTAAATTGATGTTCAAATTTCAATTCTCTGATTTTTCTAATTTTTTAAAGATACCAAATACCTTTTTAATGTAAAAAAAAGTATCAACATTTCAGCGAGCCATTTTATGTTACAACATCCCTTGCTCGGCAGCAGTACTCTAGATAACAATGTTACTGTTATGTTACAATATTCTTAACGCGGCATTAGATAAACAATGTTACTGTTATGTTACAATATTCTTAACGCGGCATAAACGCCGTTATTGTTACGACTGAACATGTCATTGACCTTAAGGTCCCGCATTAGCCTTCGGCAGCAAACAAGAGGTGAAGGTCATCAAACATAGACCCATTGTGTTTGGTTTAAGGGCATAGACCTAAGCTACCACAAAGTTTGAAGTTGTGTTTTGTTTATGCGATTCCGACAACTTAAGCTGAAAGTTTTTTTTTTAAATACAAGTTTCTGGGTGTGGGAAGGGGTAGTTGGGTAGGTCACGTGCTTGTTTGACCAAGTGGTGACAGAAGCTGAGGCAAACCTTAACAAGATTTTGCTATTTGTTTAGAAACTTATAATCAGTTTATTTGGCCTGTATGCAACGTTATCGTCATGGCTTTTAAAGCATATATAGTCGGGCCCGGATATGTCGAAGGCTTAGGGGTTTCCCGAAAAGCGTGGAAATAATAGGTTTGGCGAGATAACCAAGGTCGAGATAAGTTTGTTCGACTGTATTTATACTTTTGATTCATGAATCAAAGTCCCATGATCACGGTTAATTGATCGATACACAAGAGTCAGGGGAGACCACTGATTACAACGATATTAAAAATAATTAAAATACTTTTGAGAGCAACATTGTGGGTCACGACGAAACTCGCAATGAAACATTGTGGGTCACGACCAAACTCACAATGAAACATTGCTTATGTGATTCGGGTTATGCTTAAAACATTTTTGATTTGCAATTATTGATTTAAACATTTCAATTAATTGAAACATAACTTTAAGTTGCAGAAAAAATATGATCGCAGTTAAAAAATAAATAAATACAATGCGTAAGATTTATCACTCAAACACACTACACATAGATATAATAATTATAGTGAACAATAATTTCTAAAAGTCTGCTGAGAAATTATTAAACTAGCAAGTTTCTATAAAGTTGGTTGGTTGCCAGTAGTGAAGACGTTCTGACAACTACTGCTTCCTTGTCACTTCTTGGTGTTTTGACTTCTATGAACCTCATTGTGGAGTACAAAAACTCATTTTCTTCTTTACAATAGTTCTTTCCTGCAAATCATTGGTCACATTTGTTTTAAACTTTTAAATGATAAGTTAATTAATTACTTAATACCTAAAGTAATGGCAAATACTTCAAATTTGGTGATTTTTATCGAAACTTGAAGAAGAAATTTAATGGTATAGGTCACCAAACAATCGTAAATTAAACAGTTTATATCTCCAACCAATCAGAAACTTATCGCTGATCGCAACTTTTAACTGTTAAAATGTAGATCAACATTTTTATTTTTTACACGTTGTTTCCTTCATCACTTAAAAAAAAACCATACACTTTTTTAAGTATTATGTTTTATGGGTGCGGAATTTGAGGATTAATTTCCTAATTATTCGTTTACAATTTTAACGATTAAATTATTTTAAACGATTAATAGACCAGTCTCTTACAATGTACAAGTTAATGGAAGTCAAAAAGTAAAAAAAAATAACAATAACTTTAAAAACTAGCGCCCTATAAATAATACAACTTCTAACAATCACACGAACATTATGGATTTAAACTGTTGACTGACGGCAATGTTCAAAATGTTAATAAACTTTGTCTACCTTGGTTATAACACTTCGTCTACTTATCAAAACAAATGGAATGCGTGTTAAGCTAATGATAGTAATGGAGTCTGACTCAGGGACAGAAAATGACGACAACTCTTGTGAATAATAACTGCGTTACAAAATGGAGATGGAAGTTCCTAACTCCATTAACCCTATACAATGGTGGCAAACGATATCCCAGAATGTTCATTATTTGCCAAGAACGTTTTGTGCCTACCAGTTACCTCAGTTCCATGTAAATGATTGTTCAGCTCGGCTTGTTATAATTGACAATAAGACCCGCTCATCTCTTTAACCAAGTAAACTCAACACATTAAGACTTTTTTGCGTAGTAGGTTCAAATATGACATATAAGGGAGACATTGCAGTTTGGTATAGATTTTCAACTAGAACGAATATTAAGTGTTACTTATGACATCATACATTTTAATTTTTTGCTTTAATCGAAATTAACGATTACAAGTTAACGATTAAATTTAAATTAATCGTTAACAGCCCTATATTATATTTATATTTTTCAAATGAAAAAAAATTAATTTCATAAATTTTTCTTGAGCTGAAATGTTAATGCTGTAGAGCTTCTTTGGGCTCGCGTGTGCGGTTTGGCAAATGTTTCTTTAGAAAAGAGTTCATCAAACTATGGCACACGGGCTGTATCCGTCCCGCGACGCCATTTTAACCGGTCCACTGCTGTACTGAAATGATGAACGTAATTTATAGAACATATGGCACATGATACATTTTCATATGTTTTAACTTACAATGATATAATTTAGATCATCACATATCCATATGAGACTAAAATTTACTTTTTTAAAAAGTTATTTATGTAGATTAAATTTTTTGTGTGGGCAGAGAGTAAATTATAAGCTAGAGAAACGCTATGTCGTACGAAACACTATTTCATTAAGCGTTCTCTGTATGTTTATTTGCTGGTCTAACACAAAAACGAACATGCATAAGTCGAAATAGTCCATTTTTCAATATCATTTCATCGTTTCGTTTTCCGGGAAATGTTATTTTGTGAGTAAATTTGTGTCAACATCTTGACACTTGCGCCTTGTATGCTGTCAACTTCCCTAGGAAGAACAATGGTGATATCCGGGTTAAGACTACTTTTCCTGTTTGATTTGGAAAACTCTCTTTTTGGGATTGCATAATCACTTACTAATAGGTCAGTAACCACTCTGTTAAACTTTGCAATGTGTTTTAATGGTAATGTTCTTTTTAATGTGGTGTTTACGACGAAGTAAGCTTAAAGTTAGTTTTTATTTCGTACGAAACGCTTTTATTTCTGCAGAAAAAAAATAGATATGGGACTAATTCTTGGCCTCTAGAGTTATTTGAAAATAGTAATGTTTGTTTTGAGGGCATGTTAACGTTGAAATATATTTGTTTTATTGTAGAATATTACTTCAGGGCAAACACTTTTTCATATAGGAAAATAAAGGTAAATATCTAAGTCTAGTCTATATCTAGACTCCTAAGTTTTTATTAGCATGAAAATTAAATAGAATATAATTATATTTCAGATTTAAAGCAATGTCTAGCCTAAGAACAAAACAGAGCCCAGATGTAATCAATGCGGCATTGGCTAGTATTAGGGAAAAGCGGCTCTCTATTAGAAAGGCTTCTAAGGACTTTGGCATTCCACTTGCTACTCTTTACCACAAATTGACAGGCAAGCGGCCTGTCATAGCCTATGCAAAGACCCTACTCACGCCTAAAGAGGAGGTCAAATTAGCAAAGAGGAAGAAGAGAAATTTATTAAGTTTCAAGCCTTAGCTGTGGGGCTAATAGAAACGTGCAGTGTAGCAGTAGAAGAACCCCAAAACTGTACAGTCAAAGCTAACTTGACAGTAGATGACATTTTAAAGCTGCCAGCTTTTGTTACAAGGAATAAAAACAAGAAGAAAACAGTAAATGCTCCAACCAAGACGAAACAGAGAAGAAGAGAAGATAAAAAAGGAAAATAGTGGAGTCCAAGAAAGTAAAGAAGTATCCAGTAATAGATCTATCTGAACGCACAGTTAATTAATAAAGTAGAACTTGACATCGTTGTAGACAATATTTTTAATATAGAAGAGGATCACTTGTTGGCAGGAATGTGTCAAGGGTGCAAAAAAGGGGGAGGGGCAGAGGTCTGGGTCCAATGTGATGTGTGTGATGGCTGGTGGCATGCACAGTGCACGAAAAATTGTGCATCCTTAAAACAGGACACTTTTGTTTGCACTGTTTGCTGCCCTGACCAGTGACTGTAGATTATGTTATATTTTATGTTATGTTATTTTATTTCTAAACGTATTTTATCTACCTAAAGTTTATTTTGTAAAAAAAAAGCTTATACTGATATTGTCAGTCTACTATGCTGTTCTTTGGTTCTGTGTGCCTTTATTTAAATGTACATATCATACAGAACTAAGTTATTTGGGCTCTAATTTCTTTAATAAAAGTTTTTGCATTATTATTGACATCTCTGTCAGGGGTATGAGAATCACTGTTTGTGAAAGTTGTATTTTGCCCGGTCACAAGCTCATGTTGTGATGTTTGTGAACGAGATTCACGTGGGGTGCGTGGAGCAGTCCATGCAAGGTCTGTCCAGGCCCACGGAATATAACTCGGGTGTGTCTCGGCTATAGGAGAGGTACGGACACAAGTCGCCGGGTGACGGTGAACACGAGGAGTACCCGAGCTTTAGGGTTGCCGTGTTGGCCGGCTGGACTGTACGGCGGGCCAATGTTGTAATTAAGAGACATGGATATTTGGTAGCGGGAGAGTTGTACATAGGTGACATGTGGGGACTCATGTAAATAAAGATTGCTGTAAAAAGGGACTTGAGTTCAATTACTGTACAACAGTTGTTGGTGTGTGAGCCTTGGACCAGAACCCTAGACAACGAAACCTGACAATCTCCAGTGTTATTTGTTAGACTCCCTTAATTAAAAGATGATTATTAGGTGATTTTGGTTATGTGTTTCCTATGAAGTCTAAGTGTTTCCTTTGAAAAAAAATACGCAAAAGAGTGTTTCTCAGGCGGTAGCTTGCTGGGTCAGCTAATATTGCTTTTACACTCTAACCTCGCGTAGTATTACAAAAATGCTTTCACATTATAGTAGTCTTGTGGTCATACTACTTGTAGGTGCTTTGATTTTTTACTCCATGTCGAGCGGTTTAGAAACTAAGCCTTGAAAGCAAGAAGTCGTGCTAATTTTAGCGTAAAGCGTTTGCAAAGTGGTAATTTACTCTATATGCGCACGGCGTCAAATGTAAGTATTCATTAAAATAAAAAAATTGAGTTGAGCTTCTTTGTTAACGCCTTAGCAAACAGTCTTTCTTTGTTTTATGTTTTCAAGTGCTCTTAGCTGACCCACAAGGAACAAATTAACAAGGAAGGCTAAACTTATTTCGTCCTTAATGTTAAACATGGCCAGCACTTTGCATTTGTTTTCAGCTATGCCCCCCCCCCCTTCCAAAATGAAACAAAGTTTTTGTGACTATTGTAGTACAGTGCTTCTCAAAGTAGTGGTCCGCGGTCCGGTGCCGGTCCACATAAGTAATCAAGAAAGGACAGAAACATATAATTATAATATTAGATTTGCAACGAATAATACAAACTGAACCAATATGCACAATTGTTTGACATCAAGCATATGAAATGAAAGAAATAAAATAAATTACATTTCGCTACCACGTCTGTGAAGGTAAAATGCTGCACTGTTCCGTGGTGCGATGGAAAAAATATTTCTGCTGGTTCGGCATACTAAAAAATTTGAGAAGCACTGGTATATAGACTACAAAATAACTTGCCCTGAACAAGTGCTCAACACGGTCCATGGAGCGATTTCTCACCTTGTCCGAAACTCTTATTTATAAGTGGAGGAAGGGGGCTGTTGTAATTGTGAATTACAAAATAATTATCCCTGTATCTGAAATTTTAAATTAAAAAAACAAGAAAAAAAAAAGGTCGTGAAAATCACAGTACACGTCAAGCTTAAAACAGAAATATACACAAATTTTGTGTTTGATTTTTGGTTCTACTTATTGAAATTAAAACATTCATTTGGTGGTGTCTTTTTTTTTGTTTGTTTTTATTGATTTATCTATTTATTTTTGTTTTGTTTTGTTAGATCATTTATCTTTGATTTTTAAATTTGAAAACAACAATTTATTTCAAATTTTCACAACTGTTATTTTTTAATTTTTAAACAATTTGTTTTTTGTCTCTTGCAATTGTCAACTCGTAACGCTGTATTTAGTTACAAATGTTTGATCCTCTGTTAGTCTATTATTTTAAATCTCTATGGCCGTCCGGGAATGTATAATGATACTATAATGATAGTGTGAACGGCGCGGGTAGCAAACACCTGCTCTTTGTACTCCTTGGAGCGCAACTAACTCCAATCAACACGCTGCGTGTAACAAAGGACAATGCTTGCCCTTGTCAGAGTTTGAAGGTATAAACCCAAAGTTCCTAGTGATTGTAACGGCTGCCCTCGTGCTTGTATAGTTATTGTGTGAAGCCATGGGTATAGGACCATTGACAGACGTGTCTATAATATGACCAGAGCCCTTTGTGAGCCTGTTGTTTTCTGTACGTTACTCTCTTCATTATGTTTCTTGACTTTTCCATCTTGGTACGTAAATTTCCATTATTTAATTTTAAAACCTTTATTTCACTGTAACAGAATACATTCTTCAAATCAATTACCCGCTCGTGGCCGTGAGAATGGAAAAAGTATCTTTTAAAAATATAAGTCCCAATTATTGATTAATATCCTACATGATAAATTATATACCGTTAGCTAAAACAGCTGAAATCCGTTTTTTTCACAATGAAAACAAATGGCAAAGACTTTTAGGCATGCCACACTTGCGTGAACCCGTTTGACCATTGTTTCTTATAAGATCAGCTAATTCACCCTAAATCTTAGCAATACGCTGAAATGCATTTCGCCTATAATAAGGGAGCTATGCTTGAAATTCTCTTATGCTAGTCACCTGCATTCAAAGGAATTATTTTAACCCCGCAAAGCTTTTATACCCATTTTTAAAAAAAAAAAAGCAAATTATAACTACACCTTTCTGATTTAGTATTTCTGAGTATGCTTTTGGACTTCAAACATCGAAAACCAGAACATATATTTCTTCTTTAATAAATTTCAAGTGTTGAGTTCCCCCTACTTACCGACCCCCCATATACATCCCAGGTTCCTTACACTACAAGAGAAATCTCGTAAATCCCATCAAGGCAGTTAGTCCTATGTCTTATCTACACAGACTCTATACTGAAGACTATTGCGTCAACAGAACATGCCGTTCTGTTAGCGAGTGACGCAGCGTTCACAGGCCAAGGCTATGACTATGAGAGTTCTAAGTTATCTTCAGCCGCCTTTGTTCCCCTAACTAGTGTCATGAACCCATTCGGACCCTGACCAACGTAAGCCAGTTGAGCGCGCATGTGACTCGACCACACAGTGGCGTAGCTTGGAAATATTATTGGTTTGGTGGGGGGCCAGGGGCTCAACCTCTTTGGAGGCCCCATATACTTGGTAGAGCGTTATATTTAATTTTAAAAATTCGGAACAAAATTTTGGGCCCCCCTCAAAAAAGGGCCCGAGGGACTTTAAAATTTGGACTCCCCCCTCCCTTAGCTACGCCACTGTGACCACCGTGTCCCTGGTATAGGTTCATGAATTTATTTATAGAGTAAAGCGTTTGTCACGACCCTTCTCACGATTAATGAGATAAAGGAACAACGGCCTAGATGTGAAGATATGTTGGTGTAGTTCCTAGAACAGTGGTGGCCAGATATGTTGATGTAGTTCCTAGAACAGTGGTGGCCAGATATGTTGGTGTAGTTCCTATAACAGTGGTGGCCAGATATGTTGGTGTAGTTCCTAGAACAGTGGTGGCCAGATATGTTGGTGTAGTTCCTAGAACAGTTGTGGCCAGATATGTTGGTGTAGTTCCCAGAACAGTGGTGGCCAGATATGTTGGTGTAGTTCCTAGAACAGTGGTGGCCAGATATGTTGGTGTAGTTCCTAGAGCAGTGGTGGCCAGATATGTTGGTGTAGTTCCTAGAACAGTGGTGACCAGATATGTTGGTGTATTTCCTAGAACAGTGTTGGCCAGATATTTTGGTGCAGTTCCTAGAACAGTGGTGACAAACCTTTTTNAGATATGTTGGTGTAGTTCCTAGAACAGTGGTGGCCAGATATGTTGGTGTAGTTCCTAGAACAGTGGTGGCCAGATATGTTGGTGTAGTTCCTAGAACAGTGGTGGCCAGATATGTTGGTGTAGTTCCTAGAACAGTGGTGACCAGATATGTTGGTGTATTTCCTAGAACAGTGTTGGCCAGATATTTTGGTGCAGTTCCTAGAACAGTGGTGACAAACCTTTTTAAGGCTGCCGTGCCCAAATTTTAACCAAATAACAAAATGCACTTATTTTATAACAACGTTCAAACACTCCTATGATACCCGAAAATGGGGGTTTGGCTTAGCAGGTTTGATGAAGAAAGTAATCTGATGATGAAGCTCAGCGTGCCGACTGTGGCACGCGTGCCACAGGTTCACTATTACTGTCATAGTAGAAAGTTCTGACCGTGATCTCAGTCCATGTTTATCAATATAACTCAAAGTCCAACGTATTGCGTCAAACTAAGATATTGATATCTTGTCCTATCTTATCTAGTCTATTTCAGACAACATCTTTTCTATACAGAAGATTGTTGCCTTCTACGCTTATCCATGCTTTACGCCGTGTCTCCCAATTGTATTAGAGATTAAAATATTACTAGAATGTTGGTTTTCCTTGATTCCTCAGGCCACCAATTGTACGTCCGAATTCTGGACGGGAAGAACGAGAATTTCTATGTGATCGTTATTGCATACAAAATAAGAGAATTGTTAGTATCCCTGTCTCTGTCTGAGGGTTTTATTAAATTAATCTTTGCATTGTATTTCAAAGCTAAACTTCCTTCCTTTTGTATTAATACTTTCTTTCTCTTTATTGTAGTCTTCTTCTATCCTGTAGTGTTTCAAGGTTTATTGATTAACTAATTGTGTTTCTTATGATAGTTTTCAATATTTTCCTGTAATGAACCCGGGAAATCTTATTTAGAATTTGTTATGGTTTATCATTGTTTTATTTGGTGCATGTGTCTCGCACGAAAGACTAATGGCACCTATCCTGATCACTCGAATTTTTGTTAATGTTCTAGTCACTCTTTACTTCTTTTTTTTTCACTGAAAAGGGATAGAACAGACCAGCGTATTATGTGTGTACATGATTTATAGCCTCCACTTCAGATTGTTCATTCCCTTTTTGGTTGATTTCTGCGTTCGACCGGAAGTATAAGATTTCTGGGATATTGTGAAAGAGCCGAGTCTCTCGTTACACACATTCGATGTTGCGGGGTAGCATGTAAAGATTTGAGAACCCCTGAAGCCCTTACCACTAAATACACTTGAAATATTTGACATCTTTATAAAAATAGAGAAACTACTTGTGTTCACACTTCTTCAACCATATGTCGCCATGCCTCAAATAACTGTTACGTGTAGGGCTGGTCTAAAGTCACTGCGACCTATGCAGCAGCAGTCATGCGCGCAGTTTACCCAGCGCTCTCATAGGCTCAGCTGATCTTAATTTTCTATTATGATCCTTATTAATTCAAGATCCCTACCTAGACATGGGCCCGCGCAACTTGTTTAGCATACTAAGCCTCACATAGCCCCGCAAGTGCTAAGACCAGTCCTGGTTGAGTGGTAAAAAAAATTTCGGCCTCGCTCCGCGATTCTCTAACAGGAACATTGAGAGTGCGGAAAAGAAAAGTGAACTCTCAACGCCATGTTTCTTCAACAGTTTTATGTTGATGAAAGTCTCCAAGATCTTGTGTATACCATCAACTCTCAGGTGTTTTTTCGGACAACTCAATTTTTCCCTTTATTTTGTATGCTGAACTCTTTGTTAACACTTTGGATAGTCCCATCTTAATTGCTAACATATAAAACAAAGCACAGTTCTGGTCGAAATGAGATAGTAAAATGTGTACCGCCATTATTTTAATATCAATTCAAAATTCTCATATAGACAAACAGACACTTTAAACAATAAGTTGAAATAATAAATAAATATTTTTTTTAAAGTTATTAATAAAAAAAAAAGAGATTTATATGAAGAAGATAATAAAAAATAAAACACCCATACCTTACACCTGGTGAGTTTCATACAGGAGAAGATTTTTTAATGAAAAAAATTAACAGAACATTTATTTACCCGGATTAGCGATATACGATGTCTTATTGGTTGGTAAACGATAGAGATTGGTACAATTATGTTAACAGATAGCCAGTTTGTAGAGACTTTGGTACAATTATGTTAACAGATAGCCAGTTTGTAGAGACTTTGGTACAATTATGTTAACAGATAGCCAGTTTGTAGAGACTTTGGTACAATTATGTTAACAGATAGCCAGTTTGTAGAGACTTTGGTACAATT
>MUZC01004432.1:114335-189667 GCA_002072015.1 Radix auricularia | reverse complement strand
GGGGGGGCTTCTCATTCTTTACGTCCCTTCGGGGGTCAGAGAGCTGAGGGGGTTTTCCAGGAAGCCCCATGAAGAACGCAGGCTCGGGACTGCTGATTTTCTTCCACATGTAGGATTTTAAGTTCCGTCTCATATATAAAGGATTTATAGTCAAAAACCTTGTTCTTGCGGGTTGTTTATTTCTTTTTCGACTTCCAATAATTTTTAATTGATTACAAATTTTTAATGATTAATCGAGAAATTAATAGTTAAATTCCTTTACGACCAAAGCCTGAAGGACTTTCAACTGCCAATTATATTTCGGGCTTTGGCCGGCCGATTCACTAAGCGGCTGGGTATCGTTAGCCAAAGCTCAAAATGGTAGTGGAAGACTGCCAGATTAGTGGCCCTTATGTCGCTTCTGATGTGTTTGTGTGTACGTGGTGGGAAAAAGGGTGCCATGCTGTGAAGATACTATTGCCTAAGTCGGTTCTTTTCGGCTCTTTGTACATGAGAAACTGCCCACACAAGAATCCGTGGGCACAGAAGAAAAATCATTATGAACTAATCACTGACCGTTGGCCAGGTCGATGCAATTACATTACAAAGTGAGCAACAAATCGCTGCAAATGTATGAAGAACAAACGATTATATAATTCAAAATTTCCTAAAAGTTTATCCTGATGTAATAAGTGATACAAGAAAGAAATGGTTTACTATTCTTAAATAATTTAACATTTGTCACCGATTATTATCATTTGTAAATAACAATAAATGTTAAGTATAAAATCTTATTAGTCAACCTTCAATCTGCTCATGACTTCTTACTTCGGACCTTGGCCAATCGACCCTAGCCATTTCGTGAACTGACCGACCCAAAGACCGAAGTTTGGGCTTTAGCCGGCTAATTTACAGCAACGTTGACCACCTCGCAAAACAGCCGGCCACTTCGTGAAGTGTCAGATTTCGGGCCTTTGGCCGTCAACATTTTATATATTAGGGGCTGCACCTGATTACATTTTTTAGTCAAATCGGGAAAAAATTAATTGATTAATTTCTAATAATTATATTTTCAAAACGCATTTATAGATCCTACTAAGTCGCGATTAGTTATTTCGAGAAATTGGTAAAGTCGCGGTAATTTTGTTTAGGTATGCACGTCTCAAATAAAAATAATACGTCTATAAATGTTCAAAATATATTAATAAAATTGGGTAAAAAATATTAGAAATACTTTCTTAAATTATATTCAAATTTAATCCAACAAATTAATTTAAATCAATTAAATTTGTAATGATTAATCGATCAAATAATCGTTAACTTTCGCAGCTCTCTAATTATATATTTTTTATTTATTGATATAATCAATAATTCACTGGCTCTGAAGTAAATGTTTTGTTATCTCATTCTTTTTGTGTTATAAAGTCTACTAGAGTGGAGCTAAAGGTAGGCAACCCGATCTACATCGGTAGCATCTGATGGTCTTTTGTTCGAAAGTGTGTCTTCATGGGAATGGGGGGGGGGGGTTCAAGATTTGTGACAGGGGAAGGGGCAGTTAAAAATTGTAAAAATAGCGTGACGTACTTAAATGAAGGCACCTTAAGACATTTATGGATCTGTTTACCTCGTCCGTACGAATGTTGGTATTGGAGAGCCTTGTAACATTTGTGTGCAGAAAACTTCTTAACTATCATCGCACCAGCGAAGCAAACGACCTGGTCCAAACCAGCCAATGGTCAGGTCGTTACTAATCAGGTCCAAACCAGCCAATGGTCAGGTTGTTACTAATCAGGTCCAAACCAGCCAATGGTCAGGTCATTACTAATCAGATCCAAACCAGCCAATGGTCAGGTCGTTACTAATCAGGTCCAAACCAGCCAATGGTCAGGTCGTTACTAATGACTCGTTAGCTTAAAAAATTCCGACTTCTAGATCTTTAGACAGATTCTCTCTAGAAAAGTTTTCTGATTTAAAATGGCACCATCGTCTCACATAAAGCTAATTTAACGTTTCGATTCATTTGTTTGACACTCATCAAATTTCCTTTAAAAGTTCGGGCCACTAGCCAAAATATCATGCAAGGTCCTGTATTGTGTTGACATTTTATTGGGGTTATTTTTATCAAATTAATTTTATGATTTTGTCATAACTTGCAACTACAACAGGAGAGGCTGAAAAACTGGAAGAACCAATTACAGGCAGCAAAACAACAGTGCCGCTTTCTCATACCACTTCAGCCAATATGTTTTTCAGTTCATTAAAATTTGTGCCAGAAGAACATACGTCCAAAATTGAGTTTAAAAGCTTTGAAGCTTTGTAGCTTTGTCAATGGCTACTTAAAAACATTTATAGACAGTTCCTTCATTTATTTCTTCTTTTGGTTGCTAATTTATGTCGTAAAAATAAACTGCATTTCTTTCATTTTACAATTTTTCTTATCTGGAATTGACTTAATGAACACTAAATTAGCCCCCCATAACGCAAAGCCTTCCAGCCCCCCCCCCTTTTCTTGTCGACAATACTTCTTTATATTGTCATTATTTTAATCCTTAACTTTACAGTATAGCCAACGACTTTTCATTTGATGACGCCTTGGGAAATTTGGGCTGTACAGTGGCATCTTTTGACCCTAGGTAAGTCAACTGAATGAAATTGTAACGTAAACACACGAATCAATCCCGGTCCCTGTACAGAGACACAAACAAAAGTAAACCCGAACGGAAGTAGCCTACTGAAGCCCGAACGGAAGTAGGCTACTGAAGCCCGAACGGAAGTAGCCTACTGAAGCCCGAACGGAAGTAGGCTACTGAAGCCCGAACGGAAGTAGCCTACTGAGGCCCGAACGGAAGTAGCCTACTGAAGCCCGAACGGAAGTAGCCTACTGAAGCCCGAACGGAAGTAGCTTACTGAAGCCCGAACGGAAGTAGCCTACTGAAGCCCGAACGGAAGTAGCTCACTGAAGCCCGAACGGAAGTAGCTTACTGAACCCCGAACCCAATCAGAAAATAATCCGTTAAACGACCGAATCTAACTAGAAGTAACGTGGACCATAGTATCCTAAACAAAGCAACATTCAGCGTCAATTGGTATACACAAATCCGATCTAAACTCACTTGAGCAAAAAATTCTACACCAGCATTGAACATAAATGTCGTCTTAAGAATACATTATAATTGGAGAAAATACAGTTGCAAAACCAAATTTAAAAAAAATCTAAACGATTTATAAAATGTTATTCTCAAGACCTCTACCCAATGCTTCTACAAAATAATAATTATAACAAAATATATAAAAAAGAACCAAGAAAAACAACAACAGTTTCTCATTTGGCACTTGAGAACAGTAGGGAAAAAGCGTGTGGTCGGGCTGGGGGAGTGGGTTGTGTGGGTGTCAGACAATGGAGTCACTTAAGAAAATCTTTTTTGGGCTCCATCATTAGTCTACTTCGGTTCTTGAAAATGTATTTAAAATTGAGTTGTTTGTTTGTTGTTGTTGTTTTGAATCAAAAGAAGAAAATATAAAACAACATCTCTCAGAGATAACCACGTTGTTTTACAAGAAGTGTTAATCCAATTAGTTATTTGTAGTCTTCTGAGAACTCTTTTAGCACGCAACGCGCGATTTTTATCTCAGAAACCGTAATTGTTATGTAGGTGTGGAAAAAGATAATTCAAGAACGTCTAACTCATGTAAAGCACTGTGAGCCCGGCTCATTGCTGGGATACAGCGCTATATAAATGATCAATTTTTTATTATAATGATGCTTTAGCGTTAGTAAAATATTCATGATAAAACCGTTTTAACAGATGGTTTAATTACCCCTCCCCAAACGCAGCATGCACAAAGATGATCACGTGAGGAGCCCTCACGTGACTTTCTACAACATGGGCATGGGGGCTATCAACACGAACACCTTCACCCCAAACAAAGATGGCTACGTCAGGGACGAGCAGCGGTGGAAAATTAGGACGCTGAAGGGGGCGATGGCTGAATTAGGTCACCAGAATGTAAGTCTGTCTAATATCCTGGTGAACATACAATGTAACAGATGGTAGAATTAGGACACCAGAATGTAAGTCTGTCTCACTACCTGGTGAACATACAATGTAACAGATGGTAGAATTTGGACATCAAAATGTAAGTCTGTCTCACTACCTGTAGAACATACAATGTAACAGATGGTAGAATTAGGACACCAGAATGTAAGTCTGTCTCACTACCTGGTGATTATACAATGTAACAGAGATGGCAGAATTAGGACATCAAAATGTAAGTCTGTCTCACTACCTGGTGGAACATTAATTTTTACAAACGATCAGAATCCAACTCAATCATACCTGCCCCAATTCTCAACCCCTTACCCTAAGTAGCGATTAAAAATTAGGTTTTATTGAACAGTGGCAAAGTGTGAAACATAATAGCGCAAATAATTTGTTTCTGCATCTAAATACTGCAAGCAGTCTATATTATGAACAAATTATTTGTTGGTTAGACTGCAATCAGGCTTTTAGTTAAATTATTATGTTATTAAAACATGATATGTATATACAGCTGAAAAGACGTCACATAACAACGGCTATGGATAATCTGTTTTAATAACATATATTTATAAGTCTATATGATGCTTAGGCATTTTAAAATGTGCCTGTATTTAACTCTTTAAAGGCAGAGAGAGAGAGAGAGAGAGAGAGAGAGAGAGAGAGAGAGAGAGAGAGATGCTGCTTGTTAAAAAACATATTTTATTGATCTCAGCGCGTCCTGGACATTTTGAAGATGGACATTGAATTTTACGAGTGGGCAGTGCTGGACAACTTGTTTGAAACGGACATGTTGAAGAACATCCGCCATCTGCTGATAGAGTATCATCTGTTCCCCGACAGACCGAACAAGGGAGACTACGTTTATTATTACAAGGTAAAACTGAAATGTCAACATGACACACAAGACAATGGGAGACCACGTGTACTATTACAAGGTAAAACTGACATGTCAACATGACACTCAAGACAAAGGGAGACTACGGTGTACTATTACAAGGTAAAACTGACATGTCAACATGACACTCAAGACAAAGGGAGACTACGTGTACTATTACAAGGTAAAACTGACTTTGGCTAATTTGAACAGTGACAACGAACGAGAGACAATGCACCGATTTACATCACCTGAAGCATTGCCGACTTTTATGAAGATACAAAATGACCCGTGGCGTAGCATACGTCGCAGACTTGCTCATCATAGATATTGCAAAAAATGGTGGTTGAGAGGGGGGGTGAGACAACGGACACAAACAGCAGCACGAAGTAGAAAAAAAAAGCGAGTAAACGTGGAGACATGTGCACAGCGGTTGTTGTTACCTGCCCCACATACTTTACTACCATCCCTTGCAAACATTAAACTGTGATTTTCCAACTCTAGGGTTAGTCATGTTCGCAAACAAAGGGGAAAAGAACAGGAAGAAAAAATAATTTTTTTTTTGTTTTAAAATTGTTCGATCTGGGGTTTGAACCCAGGATTTTACCGCGTGCAAGGCGGATGTGATAACCACTACACTACGAATCATAATATGTTATTCAGTGAAGGAGCTACGCCAATTAACGCAAGAAGCATTGTTGCCGCAAGCACCCCCCCACCTTTATTTTTCTTTTCATCTAAATCCGCTTGCCCACTGTGACCTTTCAACCCCAGCGGGGGTCATTGGTCATGCCCATTGGCACATGGTCATTTACGTGAATTACATATAAAGATATTTATATCTACGAATTCCTTTTCTCTTAAACTAGGTCACCTATTTTATCTGACCTATTATTCTATATATTTCGTCCGTTTATCTACCTCTGCTGTAATTCGATCAGCATATTCCGGTAAAGGCGACCGGATATGAATAACGATTGTAATCTTTTGTTTTTAAACCGGGCAATTTTTTGCAACGCTAACTGATGTTTCGCGATCAATAGATCGATAGATCGAGCGTGATCTCAACGGGGTTTGGGGGGGGGGGGTGTTAAATTTCAACTGTTGCTACTGGAGACATTGCTTAAGTGCAACTTCGATTCTTGGCTTCGATTCTTGTCTTCGATTCTTGGCTTCGATTCCTGCCGGGTAAATACCGTTCTGTTTTTAATGGCCGACATCACACGTGAGATTTGACGTCCATTGAAAATAGCTATTGTTTGTCTAAAAGTCTCTAGTCCACCAACTTACTACAGTGAAACTATGTTAATAGAGCCAAGTACACGGTCGATGCCTAGAGAAACTCCCCTAACATAACAAAAAAACCGTACAAGTGTCATCCGATTCACACAGGGGGGAGCTGGTATAGTTATATTTTATATTCTACACCTGCTTTTTTCAAATGTTAACTTTTAAATTAAGATAAATTAATTATCGGATTGAAAATGAAATTAGGAATTTTATGTATCTTTTTTTGGTGAATTTTATGTAATACTATTACAAACCAATTCAATTTAGAAAAAAAAGAATACCATCTTGATTATTATTGCATATGAGTATATGCGTAGTATTTATTCTCATTATAGAACTATTGAACTACTGAAAACATTTTTTATAAACTAACAAAATTTTCCTTCCTAGCTTTTTACCGACGACAAAAATATATATATTCAATCTTTATAACGTTTAATGGGTCTTGAAGTAAACTTACTCATTTATGAATTACTCAAAATCGTTTTGTCCATCTGATGTGAAAGTAGTATTGTAAAAAGTAGATTAAAAAAAAACTCTATCTCATCTCTCATTAAGTCTACAATGTGCTTTTCCAGCTCTGTTTATATGTTAAAAAAGACGTACCGTTTACATGTTCTTTAGCCCATTCGTTCATAAGCCGACACCACTTCTTTTGGAAGAGAATTGTTTTAAAAGTGTGTAACCCGCTCGTAAGCCGACCCAAAAAATAATTGGACATCCTAAACAAAATGGCAAATATTGTTTTAAACTACAAGCTAAACAAGTCATTATGATTTCTTACAAATTTGTAAAATAATGTATTAAAATTCAACAAATAAATGAAATGAGCAATTAAGTTAAGAGCTAATTTTTAACAATATTTTATAGCTTCTAGTAGAGCAGTCAAATCTTGTAGAATGTAGAAAAGGACCTTATGAACTACAATAACAAAAACGATATTCAATGTACATAAAGAAATCACATATGAACCGCTCGTAGCCGACCCCAAACATTTCCACATAGATTTTTTCTAAAAAAGGTCGGATTTAGAACAACGAGTGTATAAGGTAGTTGTATCTTAAAGAATGCCTTCTCCCTTATGTGTTTGTTACGTTATGTACAAGTAAAAAGTTTAACTCTGCGTCCAGGATCTTTAAGAGAGAATAATGAAGTGATACGATTTCCACACTAAAGAGTTTGCTGCTCAAAAACTGTGTTCTTTTTTTGTTTGTTCTTAGACAAAAAACGTCATTTGTCTTCTACTTCTACTTTGTCCGGTCATTTCCGGCGAAATCAATATATTTTAATTGGCAAAGCATGGTTAATATTTGGCAAGGGTTGGACTGATTTTTAAAAAAAAATATATTAATCGCGATTCACTATTTCGCGTAATTGATTAAGTGGCTCCCAAAGTTTGTGATTTAACACAGCAAAAACGTACTGCCATGCAAGAAATGAGGAAGAAAAACGTTTTTGTTTAGTTATTCACGTCTAAATAAATACTAATAATACGAGGGAAAATATGCAATATAAATTATTAATAATTTGAGAAAAAAAAAGATATCACAAATAGTTTCTTAAATTTTAATCGAATTTTAATCTATCAAATTAATTGTAATAGAATTTTAAAAATTAACAATTAATCGATTAATTATTACCTAATTTCCGCACCCCTAATTTTTGCTCATCCAAATAAAAATATCCATATAAATTGTGTGTACACAAAATAAAACCCCTCAAAAGTGAATATCTACTTAGAGACGAAATCGGCTCAAAATAGTGATGATGTATAATTATAATTTAAAAAACAAACAAAATAATTCCATGAACGAACATAGCACATTTGTTTAGCGCTGGTCATGAAATGGCTGCTCATGGTTATGCTTTATGATTTTATAAACGACCGGAAATTTAGCACTGGCGAATATCATTTCTATTGAGAGTTGTTTTTCTCGTTCTTGAATTGGCCTTTAAACCATAATGGGTTCTGAAAGTTAACATTTGTATAGCAAAGTTCTTTTTGTTTATATACATGCATATACAAGCTTTTTTTAAAAAAAAAAATCCGTATAATTGTATTTTCGCTGATGATCCAGTGTTGTTTTTTTCCCAAATACTTGTCTGGAGTTTTCCGGAAACGCCCGTACAAGAAGGCTATTGTTATTGTTATATAAATTAAAGAATATTTCGTAAGCGTGCCATAAACAAAGAGGGCGCATTCCAGCAAGATCCAATATCAGGGTCTTCTTAACCACCACCAATCCCTTACACTCCCGAGAATACAAACTACCACAACTTAGCTGAGCCGTTCCCAATTGCATTTCATAAAATTTCTCCATTTTCAGTTGTTGAACCGTCTGAGGAAGCTTGGATTCCGCGAGTACAAATATGAGGCCTGCTGCAAGCGAACTACAAATCCCAATGACTTTAACTACCAAGGCCATGTATCATACGTCAATGCATACTTCCAGCCGCCATCTTGATTCTTTATACTCATATTATCTTATTAATATTTTATTTTTAGACATCATATTGTTTAAAACGAGGGACTAGTTTTAGAGATTGACGATTGTGTGTAAGTGTTTGTTTGGGGATTTTGTGTGAGTGGGTTTTCATCCCTTACTTATCAAGTGTTCTGAAAATGTTAGAGAGTTATGTTTTGTTAAAAATTTATTAATGATGCACCGGTGATATGTTCGGTAAACTTCACTTCTCGGTGAGTGTGAATTATGTGTTATTTATTACAGACGCTCTTTCTATACAGAAGATTATTGCGTCCTACGCTTAATCACGATTTTTATATTATCTCTTTTTTTTTTAATTATATTTTTGGTTTGTCAATTTCTTTCTAAAAGAATTAGATGAGGTTTAATTAACTGTAAGACTGCTTTAAATTGTATATTTATGTTGGTTTTTTTTTCAATAAATATCTGATGTATTTACTATGTAGTTCTGAAGATTACTATGCAGTATTGAAGACTGCACACTTTACTATGTAGTATTGAAGACTGCACACTTTACTATGTAGTATTGAAGACTGCACACTTTACTATGTATTTCTAAAGATTACACATAATAAGATTAATTATTAGAAAAAAGTATTAAAAAAAACATCTTAACATAATAAAAAACAAACACAATTAAAATTTACGAAATTCTGGAAACGATATATTTATGAGGTGTCTACTTGCAATACATTGTAAGTCATTTTCAATGTTTATCTATTTTATTTCTTTTATTTTTTGTTTTTAGAAAAAATTATGTATGTTTGAGAGACTTAGCAGATTTGATAAGTGCTTAATATTTAAAACAATAAAAATAAGCGTATTGAGTAGGTTTTACATGACCAAACCAAAATAATACTGTAGAGTATTACCATTTAAACATGAAAATGGCGGTAACTCATGTTCATGCCTGAATCATCTTAGTAGATTTTTGAGGTGGACTTCTCTAATCAACTGGGACACAGCTTCTCAAAGTTAAAGCATCACGCTAAAAGTATTTGTAATTACTATTATTCTCATTGGTAATAATGAGTCGGGAAAATTTCTATTAGAGATTAGCAGTAAATGTTCTGAGGCTGACTCTACCTAAAATTGTTTAATTAAAAAAAAAAAGTCGTCATTTTATTCTTCAGATTCATTGAAATCACTTTTTTTGAATGTAAACACGTGTATTTGAGATTACATAATGACGACTGTTTTTAGTCAAGGTTAAATCTCAAATTGACTTCCGTCTTTAGAAGTGTGGCTAAATTTGGCATTTTCCGGTTGTTACTTATTACCGGATACTATCAATTTCATCATTCGAAATCATCTAACTCTAACATGGATTTTATTTTAAAATTATTGTATCATTTTCACTACCTGACCTGGAGTTTAGATTCATCCGGGTCCAACATGATGTTTGGTTAAACTTTAAAATATCGTGAAATGATGTGTCCTCACTTAGCAGGGATCTCATTGGTATAATTTTGTTTGTTAGAAGTTACAACAACTAATGAGTCCTCACTTAGCTGGGATCTCATTGGTATAATTTTGTTTGTTAGAAGTTACAACAACTAATGAGTCCTCAATTAGCTGGGATCTCATTGGTATAATTTTGTTTGTTACAAGTTACAGCAAGTAATGAGTCCTCACTTATCTGGGATCTCAATGGTATACTTTTGTTTGTTACAAGTTACATCAACTAATGAGTTCTGACTTTGCTGGGATCTCAATGGTATACTTTTATTTGTTACAAGTTACAGCAACTAATGAGTCCACACTTTGCTGGGATCTTTATTGGTATACTTTTGTTTGTTACAAGTTACAACAAATGAGTCATCACTTAGCTGGGATGTCATTGTTATACTTTTGTTTGTTACAAGTTACAGCAACTAATGAGTCCTCACTTTGCTGGGATCTTTATTGGTATACTTTTGTTTGTTACAACTTACAGCAACTGCTTGAAACCGTTGATATGACAAATATTTGCACAAAATAAAATATACCATTTATTTTTCTATAACTCTATAAATTGTCTCTGTTCATTGCTTTTGTAGAATGTGAGAAACAATTTTTTTAATAACATGAAATATATTTTAACAGATTTAAAACATATTTAACAACTCTAATCATGTTCAAAATGGACCCGTTACATGCACTGGCGGCGTTAGGTAAGCGCGGGGCCTAGTGCCAGCAATGACCCCGCGGGGCCAGAGTACTAGTAAGGATCGCTACGGAATTTGACCTTCAAAAAGGATTACAAGAGTGCCTCTTTCGTTTCTTTACAATTGTTTCCAGCATACGTTCTACCATCCACTCTTTGGTTCTACATGTATAGGCTATTAACCAGGACGAGACATGTTCAGGACCGAAACGCGGGGCCTACCTAAGCGCGGGGCCTGGGGCAGTCGCCCCACTTGCCACCCTCAAACGCCGCTCCTGGTTACAAGCTACTCGCTTGCTATGAGGCATACAGTTATAATTGTTGCTTATATCGCAAATGATAATAAGTGTACAATGTACAAGCCTCTTACAATTAATCACCAAAATCCAAATCAACATAACCCGAAAGGGATTTTTGGGATGCATTTTAGAATCGCTTTCTTTTTTCTTTTCACCCCTTTAAATATTTTTCTAAAATAAAAAAAAAAAGATAATATACATTTTTCGCACAATAGAACTTTGGGCGTCAGATGTAAACCACTGAATTATGAGAAGTTTCAACATATGACCAATATGAGGTCCTTGCATATGGTCACATATGACAATCACGTCAGTGGATATTACAGGAAACTAGCACGCTCATGCCTGTATAATTTATAATTGTATCTGGTAGTTGTCTTGTTTGACTATATAATTGTATCTGGTAGTTGCCTGTATAATTGTATCTGGTAGTTGTCTTGTTGCCTGTATAATTGTATCTGGTAGTTGTCTTGTTGCCTATATAATTGTATCTGGTAGTTGTTTTGTTGCCTATATAATTGTATCTGGTAGTTGCCTGTATAATTGTATCTGGTAGTTGTCTTTTTTGCCTATATAATTGTATCTGGTAGTTGTCTTGTTTGCCTGTATAATTGTATCTGGTAGTTGTCTTGTTTGCCTATATAATTGTATCTGGTAGTTGTCTTTTTTCCTATATAATTGTATCTGGTAGTTGTCTTGTTTGCCTATATAATTGTATCTGGTAATTGTCTTGTTTGCCTATATAATTGTATCTGGTAGTTGTCTTGTTTGGCTGTATAATTGTATCTGGTAATTGCCTATATAATTGTATCTGGTAGTTGTCTTGTTTGCCTATATAATTGTATCTGGTAGTTGTCTTTTTTGCCTATATAATTGTATCTGGTAGTTGCCTATATAATTGTATCTGGTAGTTGTCTTGTTGCCCATATAATTGTATCTGGTAGTTGTCTTGTTTGCCTATATAATTGTATCTGGTAGTTGCCTGTATAATTGTATCTGGTAATTGTCTTGTTTGCCTGTATAATTGTATCTGGTAGTTGTCTTGTTTGCCTATATAATTGTATCTGGTAGTTGTCTTTTTGCCTATATAATTGTATCTGGTAGTTGTCTTGTTTGCCTATATAATTGTATCTGGTAGTTGTCTTGTTTGCCTATATAATTGTATCTGGTAATTGTCTTGTTTGCCTATATAATTGTATTTGGTAGTTGTCTTGTTTGCCTATATAATTGTATCTGGTAGTTGCCTGTATAATTGTATCTGGTAGTTGTCTTGTTGCCTGTATAATTGTATCTGGTAGTTGTCTTTTTTGCCTATATAATTGTATCTGGTAGTTGTCTTTTTTGCCTATATAATTGTATCTGGTGGTTGTCTTGTTTGCCTATATAATTGTATCTGGTAATTGTCTTGTTTGCCTGTATAATTGTATCTGGTAGTTGTCTTGTTTGCCTATATAATTGTATCTGGTAGTTGTCTTTTTTGCCTATATAATTGTATCTGGTAATTGTCTTGTTGCCTGTATAATGGTATGTGGTAGTTGTCTTGTTTGCCTGTATAATTGTATCTGGTAATTGTCTTGTTGCCTATATAATTGTATCTGGTAGTTGTCTTGTTTGCCTTTATAATTGTATCTGGTAATTGTCTTGTTGCCTGTATAATGGTATCTGGTAGTTGCCTGTATAATTGTATCTGGTAGTTGTCTTGTTTGCACTTCCTGTTCTCTGTTGTTCTCATACGGTCGTTACACTTTGATTGACTTTTAATTGCAGACGAATTATCAATAGTCGTCACTGAAGTAGTGTCTTTATATTATAATGATTTTGTTTAGTTTGCAAGTTAGTGCCCCAAAAGTCTTGTGTTGAAGATGTTATTTCCCATTCAATTTTTAACCACATTGAAAAATTAATATTTGAAACTTAATTTAAATTAACGGGTTTTTCACTTCTACATATTGCACCGAATATGCCCGATGAACCTAAATGTCTCTCCCCTCCCTCCCCCCCCACCCAATATTATCTGTATACAAATTAGTATAAAGTAGGGCTGCAAAAATTACCAATTAATTTCTCGATTAATCGGTAAATTATTTTATCGATTAAAATTATTTTAATCGATAAAATAGTGATTAAAATAACAGATTTTTTTTATTAATAAAAAATTAATAATAGTTTTTTTTTTGTTTTTTTTTTTACGGACAAACATTTCCGTCCTAGGTAATGTCACACCTTAAACTTTAAATTAACCTGTTTTATAAGGACAATGGTATAAAAAAACCATTGTTTTTTATAATAAACAATAACAAAATTTAAATGCAAACATTTTATACTGAACTACTTATATTTAAAATTTATCACCTAATGATATTATATCTTTTAAATTAAATTAAGTTAAATTAAATACTTAAAATGGCACAAAATGTGAAGGAAAACAACCTAGTGAAAAAAAGTGATTATGAGGTCTTACAAAAAAAAACAACAACATAACTTTTGAACCATTTGGGATAAAAAGATGATTTTTATCTTTTTGTTAATCGTCAAACAATTTCTATATGGCTGTATTACTTTTATATTTTAAAATTAATTAGAAATTTTCATTCAAGTGCCTAAACTTTAATACGTTATTTAGCTTATTTTTTTAAAACTATGTTTTAAAAATAACTTAATAAAAATATCAATTGCCTCTTTTTATTATTTCCCTTGAAATTTTCAGTTTAATGACGTCATACATCTTTATTTCTAGCCTTAACAAAATTATCGATTAATTAATCGGTATTTTTTCAAAAGTTAACGATTAAATTTAATTTAATCGATAACAGCCCTAGTATAAAGCACATCTTTCCTGACAACAAAAAAATTGGAGGTTATTTTTTTAAATGAGCAATGGCTCTATTTTTTTAAATTTTAAACTTAATGTCTTTTTATTTGATGATGTCTTTTTTAATAATTTTATTATTATTTTTTTTTTTTAATAAAGCCACATAGTCATTTTAAAATTATTTTTCTGATAAAAAAATTTCTCACGAAGAACAGAAACAAACCACAATTTTCTGGATTTAAGAACTAAAGTTTGTGTCATTATGAACTAAATTACGGGCTAAACAGAAGGCCAATATAAAAGTGCAAGAAACACCTACTTGACATTGCGAGTTAGTCCAAAGAGGTAAAAGGAAAAAATTAAACAGGGTATGAATTAGCCAGACAGACCGTTTCCCAAATAAGAGCCTTCCTCACCGAACAAACAATACACAAAAAATATAATTAAATTAATATGAAAATAAAAACTTAGCTGCGGTGAAATCCATGGTCAATGCCTGATTGCATTCTCACCCCCCTCTCCTCATTTAGTCCAAAGATGGCAAACATCAGATTTATTATCTAAATTCGGAATGAGGCAACTGATCAGAATTCACAGTTAGAAGCGGGACTTGGTGGTGAGGGACTTTTGAAAGATGTTAAAGTTATTAAAACGTTGTAAACTTTATGGCCATTGGATGTCCTGAGATGATGTTATTTAAACTTTTTTGAAATGAATCAAGTGTTGGTGAATACTTCCAACGTCCAGTGTTGTTTGTGCTTAGGGTTTACATTAACCGGCCGAGACTCTTGTTGGAGATGACAACGCTGGTTGTTATCTGTAACCAAGTGCGCACCTAGACAATTAATCCGTCACATCAAGGTCCTGCTGTAGTTGTAGGCTAGACACATATTCTGTATGGAACGGAGCCGGACAGGTATTCTATATGAAACGGAGCACAATTGATGCATTCAGTTCTAAGAGATCGTGACACAATTAGCATTAATAGTTAGAATATTATGTTTCAATCCAAAAGAAACACGAAAATCCGTCAAGGCTGGCCCGTCGAGTATACACAAAGAAATGTAATGGATGAATATTTATTGCGTTATTTTAAAAAAAAAAAAAAAGAAAGAAATTAGATAAAAAGAGGGAGGGGTAGGGCCGAAGTTTTACAAGTTTACAAGTAATTTAATCAGAACCATCACGTGGTCTCAGCCAGACACAGTCCCGTTCGGGGTTAAGAGTTGATATAAAATAAAAACGAAGAAAAGCATGGGAGCTGTTGAAGTTGTGCGACACTTGTGCGACTGATTTTTATTTTTCTAACAGGTTTTAGCTTTACATGCCTTTGAGACAGCCTTAAAAAAATCTGCCCTGATTGTTTGACAGTACAGCAACTAATGCGTGCCGCGCTGGGCGTTGTGTGTTATTTTATGTTTTGAAAATCTAAAACGTGTTGTATTCGATGTGTATTTTTAAGAAGCGTTGTAGACCCAGCCATAAACAGGGTATCATTTTATATCGGCTCTTTTATAGAAATTACAGTAATAAAAATAGTAAATGTTTTATTATTAGTAGTATTATGACTGTCTTTATTCTTGTTTTTATTAATCTTAATACCTTGCCATTCTCCCTTCCTGTTTGGGCGCAATTGTCTACGTGCAAACTGACGTATTTTGTAAGATTGATTTGTTGAGTTGTCCGTGTTTCCGCTTGTCACGTGTCTTGTGACCAAATGTTATGTGTTCAGATGTCCTTGTTTCCACTTGTCACGTGTCTTGTCATCAAATGTCGTGTGTTCAGATGTCCATGTTTCCACTTGTCACGTGTCTTGTCATCAAATGTCATGTGCTCAGATGTCCTTGTTTCCACGTGTCATGCATTTTGTATTCGATTTGGTTTCTTTGTCATGTATTCTGTCAGCCGTGCTTCTCCCAAGCTGCGTTTATAATTCTTTTCAGAAGCATGTCGCATGAAAGGTTGTATTAAAGTTACATGATCCGCTGTTACGATCGTCTCTATATTTTAATTTATTCATGTCATTACTTTATAACACGAGATATTCTTTGACGGAACTCTATTTTATGTAAATGTGTTTTAATAGGAATATGTAACCTGACGAAGGTTCTTATCTTTTCGTAACTGTTAAATCGCTCCTTCTATACAGATGATTACTACTTCCTACGCATATCCAATGTTTATTCTCATATTATATTTTTATTAGAGTTTTAAATGTTGCTAGTGTTGATTTTCCTGGTTACCTCAAGCAACCCATTCCATGTCCGAATTCTGGATGGGGAGAATAAGAATTTATATTTGTTTATTCTTGCATACTGTTAAAGAAAAGTAATTTTTTAGAAATCAATTTCTAAAACTATTTTAAAAGCTATAGGGAACTTTTTGCTACACTTGTTATAATTTTGCTATCTATATAATATATATAATATATATACTTCTCCTCATGACTCAACAATGCCGGACACCAAGCTGTCTAGCCCCACCCACGAATCAACTGGCAAGAAAAGGTAGTGAAGAGTGTGGGGGCTCATCGAGACCAACAATGCGTTCAATTGAGGTCAATTACTTTGTTATTTTAGAACAACAGAATAGAATGTATTTCGTAGTGTAGCGGTCGTTACATTCGCCTAACAATCGGAAGGTTGTAGGTTCAAGCCCCAGCTAAGACATTACGTTTTTTAATATTTTAAAAAATGTTTGTATTTGTTCCCGTTCATTTCCCACTTTCTTTTCGAACATGTCTTCGCAACACTGCTGTAAGGTTTGTTTCTCGACATTGGCATAAAAACTTCGTGCCCTCCGTTGTGCTCGGTGACAGAAAAGTAGTCACACACTCTCCTGAACAAATACTTTCATAAAATGAAAACTTAATGTGCCTTCCCTCTCTCTCCAGGCAAGCGCAACTGTGTGTACCCTCATCAGTGTGTACCTCATCGCTCCTGTGTTCTCTGTCCCTTTGGTATCTCCTGCAGTCGTCTGAGTCACATTGCCTTTCCATTGTTCTCTTCGATTCCTGCTTGTTTGGTTTGCTAACAGATCTCTCATTGCTGCCGTCCTTTTTCGTATTGCCCTTCGTTTCCTAACCATGGCCTCCAGTGCCCATATATTTCATGGAGTCAACAGGTCTTACAATGTAGTCAGAATTCCTGCATCAGGTAACTGTTTATTTCTTTCATCACAAATTATGGAAAAATGTCATCGACGAAACTGTTGCTCTCGAACTTCTTAAGATGGCTGTGAGCTTTTGTTTGCGAACATTGGGATATTGAACTATGGCGACGCCCTGTCTGTTGTTCTTACTCACGGAGGCACAGTCATACATATAGGTCGACAATAAGCTGCCTACATGAATACTTCCGGTGCTTATGGTGGCGAGGCTCCATTTGGACAACTGTGTTTTTCAGGAAGTCTTCACACGTCACTAAATCATTAGCGGCGTATGCTATGACGCGGGTCGGCTAGTAAATTATAGTATACATAAACTATCTATTAAATGTCCGCCCACAAAAAGTGAAATGAATAATATTAATCAATTATTTCTTCTGGTCAAAAAAAGCTAACCATTATTTGAGACATTACTCATTAATTTTTTTTAAAGAACATTGCGTTAAGGGCTATGAAATTGTTTTACGCGGCGACCATCTTTTTATGTCGCATACGTACGTATGATATTTTTTTCGTACGTATCTAGTTGCGAAATGTTTTGTTCAACTCTTTAAATATTTTGTGAAGAAGAATGAAGATGACCTTGGACCACCATGATTGGTACATTGCACTCTTTGCAAAAATCAAATAATAAAAGGTATTTATTTTATTAGATTCAAGCCATTAAACTTTTTTAATAATGATTAATCTTGTTTACGAAGTTATCAACCTTAAAAAAATCTAATATATATATATATATATATGTATCTACCCAAGTGGTGGGCTAAGTTGGTTGTAATCTATTTCCCAATGAACAAACAGGTAAAAGAAATGCAGGTCGTCAGAACTATAGTTTCTATAATTGTTTATTTATTGGTATATCTTCTAATGTTGACACAGTAACTGATGTATAGTAATTGAACTTTAAGCTAGGAGGCTACACAATATACAGTTCTACTACTGCCTATGCCCTATTCTACCTAGGTGCCTGGTACCGAGTGATTCTCTCGGTTATCTCTCTCGGTGATTCTCCCTCCAACCTAGCTTTCTCCTCCCTTAAATAGTCCATGGACCGGAAGATGTGGGTTCCGGTCTAGTAGTATTGTCCTATACTCTAGTCGGAAACGTACCTTTCCGGTCATTGTTTAGAGCAGTGGTTCCCAAACTTTTTTTTGCCCGTGGACCCCTTTTATAGTCAAAACTTGCCCATGGACCCCCAAGTGAAAACGCTATATAAATGTATAGCATACAAATTTACTAATTTAAAATACAACATTTTGTTGGAGAATTATTTATTTAAACTTAACTTAAAGTTGTTGTTTTTTTAATGACTGGGATGAACTTGACGAGATTTATGAACAGCTAAATGTTTGTGAGTAGCAAACGCAAATCCGCATGAGCACTAATATCTAGCCAGGTTTCTTTTGTTTGTGACGAGGTTCTTAACTGCACTGAATCCACGTTCTACCAATTAGGAAGTTAGGAAAGTAGTCAACAACTTTTTAACAATAATCCATAATGCAGGAAATACATTTGGGATCTCTTTTTGTCACCAGAATTTGTGGTATCCTTGTTCAAAAATTGGTTTAATTAAGTTCCTCATGTGTGGATAATTCAATAAGCTGCTCCTGTATTAGCATTGATTCATCTATGTCTGGAATCTGAGTTTGTCTCCGAGCCAAAGGGCTCAACACCCAGTCGGGAATATCCAAGTGAAGAATGTCTTCGAATCTTTGGTTCACGTCTGCATAAAGAGCCGCTAAGTGTTGACGGTAGGCAAACAAATCTTCATTTCTCTTTGCAACTTCGAGAGATTTTGAATCTGAGACCATTCTCTTCATCCTAAGTTTTTTTTATACAAAAAAAAATATTTTTCAACAAACGCAGATACTACGCTTTTAGTTTAGATTAAATTTAATTGGTCATCTTGTAGTTTCCAATTAGTTTCTTTAAATTTTGCAAACAAATAAGTCATATGGGCTATGTCATTTTTTGAGTTAATTAAATTTTGTCTCAAATCATTGTCTTTGCCTTCCAGGAATTCCAGCACTGAATAAGAGAGCATAAAATCGATTTAAAAATAAACTTTTAGCTAACAAATGTACTTCTGTGTGAAGTAGTAAACGATTATACTCTTCATCATTTTCCAAACAAAGTTTAGCGTATATTAGCTCATTGAAGGCATTCCTTTTTATTTTATTAACTGCTCTAAGGACATAATCTAGGGATCCATGCAAAAGTTCACTAAGATTTTTGCAACTAAATTATGTCGATGAATGACACAATGTACTGAACATACATTTGGTACAGCTTGTTTTAAGTATGTCAGAAAGCCACGGTATCTTCCTACAATTGCCGGGGCACCGTCAGTAGCAACAGAAATTATTCTAGTCAAGGGTATAGCTTTTTCATTGAAAAATCACTTTTAATTCAGTAAAGAACGCCACACCGTTCATATCTGTTTCCAAGCATTTAGCAAACAACAGGTCTTGGCAAAATTGATCTTCTTTTACAAAGTTTTACACAAGCTAAAAGTAAAGCCTAATTTCCTGGTAAAATGGACTCGTCAAGCTGTAGAGAAAATTCAGACGTTTTTTAAGTACTCAACATAAAGAATTTTCAAAACACTTAGCCATTTTGCTAATCCTTCTTTGGACTAAATTATTGGTCAGTGGAAATGTTTTTGTGATGTGATTTGTGCAACACAGTGCTTATCACCTCACTTACAGCTGCTAAAATAAGTTCTTCACTAATCGTGTTGGGATTTCCAGACTTTGCTATCAATTAAGAAATATTGTAGTGCGCACTCAGTCCATCGTCATATAGTCATTTTGCTTAGATGCTGTCCCTATGAGTTGTTGAAGTGATGGTGTTTTCAAATATGTGTATTGGACTGCTTCAAAAAACATTAAATCGTTATCGTTTTTATCACTAAGGATTTTCATTAAATGTTCCTCATGGTTGGAAGGTTTCATATAGACTCATTTCACAAAGTTTGATTACACAGAAGACACATCGGTAATAAGTTATTTACTGGTTTATATTAGGCAAGTTATGCATTTAGCAGCATAAACTTTTTTTATTGTCTCACTGTGCCATCTAAAACTTTGAAAATTAAAAAAAGGTGGATGCGGGTGAAATTTCTAAGTATCAATATATTAGAATATTTGCTGCCCTGATTCATGTATTTAGAATCGTCCAATCATATCAAATGTGGTATCAATGTAAAGCTTGATTCCTCCTCCCTTGGATAAATATAACTTACCGACACGTCACAATTTTGTCAACCCTGCAATCATCGTCATTTCCGCTTAAAGATTGTATTTTTTATGACTTACATATTGTGTCTATGCCTTTCTCACGCATCAAACTTGACAAGCCTTTCAATTAACCAAGCATTTTGATTGGTTACAGCTGTTGGAATAGCGTAGTTCTTTTTCTGTTCTTAGATCAAACAACTTTATTTTACTCAGGACTTAAAATTTAATTTAAAAAAAAAAATAGTAAAAAAACAATATTTTTTTTTACTAATTTAAAACCTTCGGCGGACCCCCTGACGTTGTTCAGGGACCCCCAAATCAATTTTAATTGTCCACGGACCCCCTGAACGGTTCCGCGGACCCCTGGGGGTCCGTAGGGACCACTTTGGGAACCACTGGTTTAGAGGACCGATTACTTTCACCTCCGCCGGAAGCGATTCGTTTCCGCCACCCAAATACAATATTATGCTTAGCTGATGAGATTGGGGGGGGGGGGTATTGTTAGAGGACTGAGAATTGTCACCTGCACCGGAAGCGCTCGCTTCCGGCATCCAAATACACATCCAAATACACAATATAGTGCTGGCGACGGAAACTTTCGATTCCGAGTCCCATAAATCCTGGAACCGAAGGCCATCACCCCCGGTCCCTGTTAAGGCATCTGTAACCCAAAACTCCAGGTCCCATCCCTCTGCAGGAGTGAACAGAGAAACCTTTGTTTAGGTGCGTTGTGAGGGGAGCAGTTGTGGCGCACCTATGTATGTTTTGGCGGCACACGGCCACATATATATTTATAGGTAGAAGCATTTTTTAAAAAAATTTCCTCTCGCCCATATCAATCAGGCAAAAGGAGAAGAAACAGTAGTTGTGTTTTTATTTGAAAATGTCGATGTTTAAATGTGATATCTTGTATTATATTTATGTTTCCATTTCGTGTTGTCCTATGAGTATGTAGTTTTTCTGCTGCTTTTTGTTGACGTTTAATGGTGAGCAATATTGACTGAATATTTTTTATGTACGCAATATTGACTAAAAATTGTATGTACCGCAATATTGACTGACATTTTATGTGCCCGCAATATTGACAAAACGGGCCTTTCGACAGTCGATGTCTGAGAGGTGACAACACAGAAACTTTAAAATATTTCTTTTATTGGTCGTTCAGTTCATTTGTTTGATACATTTATTTCTTGCATAAATCTTTTTTTTTCATTGATTTAGGAGTTTGAAAAATTTCTGCGTAATTTTATCAACTACACAAACTGGCTATTTTGTGGGGAAAAAAAAAAAAAAGGAATTGCAATGTGGCCAGTTTGGATTCTGATTCGTCATGTCCCTTAACGAAATACGCACTAAGACATTCAATGATATTATTTTGTAAATGAATGTTTATGGAAAAAAAAATCATAAATTTAAAAATGCAGAATTTAGTGGGGTTTTTTCCCAAGACAAATGTTCCTTTAAAAGACAAAATTTACTAAGGTTTAGCATCTAATCTTTTGAAAAATTTTAGACATCTAAGGATTTATAAGGATTTTCAACTAAAATATTCTCACTCTAACCTTTGACTAAGCTAAGTCAATAATGACGTCATCAAATGATAAACTGCGTAGTTTGTCATTTTCTATGCACATGTGACAGAGGGAACATAATTTATTTTAAGTCATTGTTCTAAATGCCTTGTTATCCTCTTAAGCTGAGAAAAGATCTTTCTCTAGACCAACTTACAATCATCACACTAAGAAAAAATCTTTAAAAAGGGTCAGTTTATAATTTATTTGTTATGATAGCCCTACTTAACTGTCAACGGTTGAACCACTTTTGTTTGTAAGTTAAATTGTCGAAGCTGTGTTGAGTTCTATTGAGTTTTTATGATTTTGAGCGAAATAGGAAATGTGCAAATCACTAAACAGTCAAATGTCTATGACAATCGATCACTCAAACAAATTTTTGGGGCCCCTAAACTAAAGCTTTTTTAGCTTATAAGTAAATCCATAACTGCCCGTTACAGTGTATGATATAAATTATCTTTATTTATCATTTCCTTATCTCTTGTTATGCGGGGTAAAAATATAGAAACATTATCGCGCTAATAGAGACTTTAAAAATATCATATTCCATCTTTAGAAAAGTGTAAAAAATGATGTGAAATTGATGATATTTACCTAAAAATAAATACAATGCTTTGAAATTTAGCAAGGGATCATTGCTTTAAACGGAAAATGTCATGTAAAAACTGTATCCTTGTTAAGTACAACGACACCACAATCATTTAGTTTTTATATTTCTCCCAGTTTGTTTAACAAATAAAAAATCGCCTAGTGTTAAGCCATAGAACCTCTTTGAAGTTCGTATACATAACAGTTAGGGCTGCGGAAATCAACGATTAATTAATCAATTAATCTTTGCAACGTTTTAATCAATTAAAATTAATGTGATCGATTAAAATTAAAGTAAAATTTTTCAAATTTATTAAAAACTTACATTTTTTTTGTTATTGTTTATTTAGACCTTATACGTAACCAAAAAAAAAAGTTCGTCCTTATTTCTTGCATAATAGAAGGAATCTCATGTGTCACATAACAAACTTTGGGAGTCATTGAATTAAAGTGACGGGGCTATATATGAGTTATAAAAATATAATTAATCGAAATTAATCGATTAATTTTATCCCGATTAATTGAACGAATTTTTAAAAAAATCATTACCAGAAAATATAACAATATAAAAATTTATCGGCTTATGAAAATTAATATCAATGTTGGCAAGAAAAGGGTCATCAATGTTTGCCATTATTTGACGTCATCGTGGGTTACATATAGATCTATATTTTTTTTAGAAAGCGCACAGTTTAGGCGTTTCTTATTTAATTGTATTTAATAGGAGCATCAAAGCCCGTCCAATGACATTTCTCTTCGTTTCAGTGGCATGTTGTAACTATCCTCCAACAGGCGTCTCGAGCGACCATACATGTGCATTAAGTGAACAAAAAATTTCATGATAGTTATAATAAATAACCCGTAAAAACAAAGTTTTTTACTATACACTTCAAGTGTACCGCTCAAAATAAAGTCTTGTGAAAAAAAGAAAATTAGTCAATATGAGATTAATTATTTTTTTGTGATTGGCTATGGGATTCTTTAGGAGTTTGAGGGACAGTTGCTATCGATGACCGCACAGAAAATTGCCTTTTATTAAAAAAGGATCGTCGTAAGAAAGAAAAACGCGTCCAATTATTATTTAAATTGTTGCAATGGTTAGGTATACCTTTTAACATGGGTCGAATTTAGACCGCGGGTCGGACTTTGAACACCCCTCGGTTAAAGTGAACGCTCTATTGTTATTATGAAATTGTTTATCACAAGCCTTCAAGGAAGTTATTTATCAGCCAGTCCCCAAGTGTTGTGCTAACACTTTCAGATAACATAATCTATCCTTTATTCCTGGAAAACGTTTTTGTGTTCCTGGCTGGCTACACAAGCAAACATTTCTCAATTGAAAAATAATTTTTATATTACCTGATTTAAAAAAAAAATATTTTTTGTTAAATATTTTAACAACTTTTTACTGTAAATGGCATCTGATTTTTAATAAAATGACATTAATATAACGGCAACCATCGTACCATAGCGGGACACAGGAAATTCATTTCATTCTTGCGATATTAATATAATGTTCTGAAAAGAAAAAAGAAGAAAAGAAATGTAAAAGAATAATTTTCAAGGCCCAGAAAGCTCAATTTATAACCTACGTTAAAAGAAATCTTTGTCACCAAATCATGATCTTTCTGGAAACTAAGGAGACTTTTGAAAAACACTTCATTTTTGTTTTAAAAGTTCAGACTTCCGTTTCAATCTTTAGTTTGTGTAATGAAATACAAAAAATAATTATTTAAATGATATATTATAAAATCAAATTATTTTTTAAAAAAACAGTTAGAAAAACTTATTTATGTTATAAAATTGGGACACTAAAAAGAAGATGCTTATGTCATATCTTCTACTATTTACATATCTAAAACTCTCGTAGTAAGTAGGCCTAACGAAATTGCATGATTGAGATGTTTTAAACTAGCGTTTGGCTTTTAGAATATGATCACTTTTCGTCTTGCATTTGTAGCAAGTAATTAAGAAATTAAACGCATTTCATATGTATTTTCCTATACATATAGGAAATAGAAGCGGATTCCCACTTTTCCTCAACACCAACAAACCCAACAAGTTGTTCTGCATATGAGAGATCCGAGACTGTAGTTCCGCCGCTGGCTTCAAATATCGTTTGTATCGTGTTTCTTAGCACATGAGTCATTCGCTGCTTCAAGCATACACTCTTTGATACAGCTGGCGTCATTCGCTGCCTCAAGCATACACTCTTTGATACAGCCGACGTCATTCGCTGCCTCAAGCATACACTCTTTGATACAGCCGACGTCATTCGCTGCTTCAAGCATACACTCTTTGATACAGCCGACGTCATTCGCTGCCTCAAGCATACACTCTTTGATACAGCTGACGTCATTCGCTGCCTCAAGCATACACTCTTTGACACAGCTGACGTCATTCGCTGCCTCAAGCATACACTCTTTGATACAGCTGACGTCATTCGCTGCCTCAAGCATACACTCTTTGATACAGCTGACGTCATTCGCTGCTTCAAGCATACACTCTTTGATACAGCCGACGCCATTGAGCACTTCATATTTTAAATTAAGCAGTATTTTGTAGCTTGTAATACTGTTAGATTTTTTTTTTTTAAAGTTTCTTTGCGTTTCTGAATCACATATAACAGAGTGATATGTATAAGATCCTAATCTTTTTTTATAAAACTCGTAAAAATTTAACCAGAAAACAATACAAAGGCAAAGGAATTATAAAAGAAAAAAAAATAAGTACAATTCATTTTAAAACAAAATTTAATTCCCTTTGAAGCCCTTAGGTACTAACAAGGATAACATATTTTAGTTTGTGTACATAATAATGACTAAATTTATTTATATCAGAAAATTTTGTGCTTCGTATATTTCAAAGAACATTCTGTGAACTTGATTACCTGACTAATCGATGGACTAGTTCTGCCCCACGGGCCGTAGTTTGGCGACTACGGGTCAAATGTGACAATTAACAGACAAGATCTGATTGCTTATTTGACAGGAACACACTTCTCAGTCACTATCAACCCGTAAACAATAAAAAGAGGTTATTACCTTCATTGTGGAGCTTTAAATCGTCGTGAGGTGTGCTTTTATTGATTGTGTTTTAAGGATAAATTGATTAAAAAGAACAACATGTTTTGTTTACATTGTGTGTTGATCGCAATTGTACGATCAAAGCCACCTGTCATTCTTCATAATGCCGCACCTGAATTTTTCATTGCACCACACTTGATTATTGACTAGAATTAAAGCCTCACATCTAAGTTGTCATAGATTCACACCTGACAAGTGTCAAAGCAACAAAACCTGGTTATTTTCCCAGTACCACAAATGTCAGTTGTCACAGTACCACACCTGTCAGTTGTCACAGTACCACACCTGTCAGTTTTTACAGTACCACACCTGTAAGTTGTCACAGTACCAAACATGTAAGTTGTCACAGTACCACACCTGTAAGTTGTCAGTGTACCACACCTGTCAGTTTTCACAGTACTACACCTGTCATTATTCAAAGTACCACACCTGCTGAATGTCACCTTACCCAACCTGTCATTTGTCACAGTACCACACCTGCTGGGTGTCACAGTAACCGACCTGTCAGTTGTCACAGTACCACACCTATCAGTTGTCACAGTACCCCACCTGCTGGATTTTACAGTACCACACCTATTAGGAATCATTGTTAACAAGATGCCACTTGTCTTTGTGTTCCACCCTTCACTCGCGCTATCCACACTTAAATAATCTTATTTCCCAACGCCTGTAAGTGCATGTGAGTGAGTGTGTGAATGTACATCCATGCGTGCACATATGTTTTTGTATGTGCGTGTGTGCCCTGTCTCCTAGTTTAGCAACATAACACTGCTGTCTTTGATCACACAGTGCTAGCTCTAGCCACGAGGACGCAAAATATATTTTTTTATAGTTAGTGGGTCGAGCTATTAACACCTGACATGTTTATTTTCCGCGTCGTCACATTACTTAAAAATGCCTGGCAAAAATAATTAAGTCAACATTAAGACTAGATATTGGTTTGTTGTTTCCTAACAAAGGTGTTTAGATCTGATCGTATTATTCCATAAGGTGAACAAATGTTTTTTTCTCAGCTTAAATGCCGCACGTGCACTCGTAGGTGACAGGTTAATCGATGAAGGGGAGGTGATTGATACGTCTGAGGGTTAAACAAGTGAGGCAAAGACATCGTTTTATTAGCACAAATGAATGGGCTCTGGTTGCTATTGCGTACCTATATCAGGTTTAATTCAACTAGCAAATTTGAACGTTTTAGGCTTATTGCAAAACATTGAGCAACAAAGAAAATAATATTTTTTCTTTTAAAAGGAAAGCTAATTAAATTTAAATGGTAGTTGCCTTTTTTTCGAAAAAGTTAACTATTTATTTACTCTACAAATTGAAATGGCTTTGAAAATTCAAAAGAAAAGTATAATAGTATACAAAAAAGAACTTAAAATCATGTGCATAAGTCTAAACTTTTGTTAATGGTTAAAAAAGAGTACTCGAACTTTCCCTTAATAAAAAAGAGTAAGAAAATTTAACATAACACGAACTTACTTATTATTTCATTCATAACCTTAAGAAAAGAGCACTGAACTGAATATTTGCTAAAAACCTACCGAAACGTGGGTAGATATTGAATATAATCAAATAACAATAGAATCCAAGTAAGTGTATCTAAAACAAACATTGTAATTTAAATATACTAAGTAAAATGCCATTATAACACTACAGAAGGGGTGTGCAACCTTTTGGCTATTGCAGGTGTTGCAAAATAAATCCTTCACCATACAGAGTCACCCCCCCCCCCCCCCACGGAGAATCTATTTCTTTTTAAATCTCTCCGGGGGAGAAATTATTTTACTCCCGTTTAAAATAAATCCTCCCCTACCCTGTAAAATATCGTCCTCCCAAAATAAATCCGCCCCCGATAACAAAGAGATCATTTTAAAAAAAACACAAAAAAAAACAAACAAACAAACAAACTTACTTTTGTATTGCTATAACATTCACAAATGTTTACTGTAAATATCTTTTTAAAGAATCAGATTTTGTAATTAAAATATTATGAATTTCAGTTTAACTTAATATTTAACTATAAAAATATTACAAAATCAGTCTAAGTTCTTAAAACATACTTAGCAATAAAAATAAGTTACATAACTCATTGAAGTTTAGGCACTGGGATGAAAATTTCAAATTAATTTTAAAAATGTAAAAGTAATACAGCTGTATAGAATCGCTTGATGATTAACAAAAACATAAAGATCATCATTTTTATCCCAAGTGGTTCAAAAGTTGTGAATTGTTTTCCTAGAACTCAAAATCATTTTTTTTCTCTCTATGTTGTTTCCTTCCCATTTTATATCCTTTTAGGGCATTTTTTAAAATGCCCATAACTTAAATATGCCATGTTACAAATAAATTGATTAGGGATATATTTAAATATAAGTAGTTCAATGACTTTTCATTGTTTATTAAGTAAAAACGATGTTTCATTGTTAATTAAGTAAAAACAATGTTATTTATATATATATATATATACGCACACACATATATATCTCACTTTCCTTATAAAACAGCTTATTTTAAAGTATACACTTATTTATTTATATATATATACATGTATATTTGTTATGGACTTGTCCCAACTACGACGATGAAGATTGAATAAATTAATATTAAAGTTATTAATCTAGTTGTTTTTTTTTACTGTTAGTGTTAGAAATGCTTATAGATTTTTTTAAAAATTTATTTATTTTTTTATTATTTTTTTAAAATCACGAATAGTGATTTTTAAATTAAATGAATCACTCTTCATCTTCACAATGACAAGTGGGGAAAGTTTATACTTACATGAACAAGTAACACGGCCATGTTCATGTAGCGTAGTCCGTAGTACGAGTAGTAGTAGTAGTAGTACCCTAGACCTAGGCCTAAGAATCGCGGGGTTTCAAACTCAAACAAATATATAACAAAAACTACTATAGCATATTATTAAAACTAAATGCAACCCCAAAATTATAAATTAAAGATCATTGAAAGTAATTGAAAAATAAGTTCGAAAGTTTTTTTAAAAAGTAAGAAGAAGAATGTCGTAATCAAAACTCTGACCACTGACCACTGTTACTTTCACTTCAAGAATCCAAAGCTATTGTCGTGAGACCACAGAAGCTAATGACACAACTGAATATTTAAGAATCTTAAATCTAATTGGCAAGAAGTGACGTGACAGCCAAACAAATCTGCAGTTAACGCTATGAATCATGAGAAAAATCTCCGTAGAACGCCCAGCTTTATATTTCGGAGAGATCTGCGAATAATCACTCTGTTTAAAAAATTGATATATATATAAGCTAAAACAATGACGTCATATAAAATTTTTTTAAGGTGATAATCAACAAACGCTTGTTTTAAACTGCTATGGACTGTTGTACTATTAAAAAAATCAATCTTAAAAAATATAAGCTCAAACAATAACGTACACAAAAATCAGTAAATCATAAAATCACAAGAAACAAGTAACTCTATATGGTACCAAGTCACGATTGTTTGTTGAAAAAAAATATAAGAATGTCACAAGAAATAATTTTACAATGCCATTTTCTTTAAAGGTGAAAAAAAATGAGAAAAAAAAGGTTAAAACACTACCCAAAAAATGTAATTTTTAAAAAAGTTAAGAATTTATCTGGGGCTGTTTTGGCCGCTGTCGTTTTGAAGGGTCGCCGAGAAACGTAATGGGGCTAAGGACTTAAAAGCGCATAAATACATATATGTGGGGTGGGCGGGGGACTTCATACGGCGAAATTGTTGGACGAATACTTTGTGTTCTAGGCCTACATTTAGTAGGAAAAAAAACAATTAATTTTTTTTAAGCATAAGAAATAAAGCAAATGAAGTAAGAAGATGCAGCAAAATAAATAGAAGATGATTATTATCTATACTAATAAAAGGGAAAGCCCTCACTGACTGACTGATTCATCACTAATTATCAAACTTCCCATGTAGGTAGAAGCATGAAACTTTGGAAGTTATTGGATACCCTCTCATGACAAAAATTGCGAAAAAAGAATTTTAAAAATCTCTTTCATGTGCGGCCGGGGCCCCAAAACCATTTTTTCCTAAATTGGACTCTATAAAAATTGAAACCCACTAATTTTCTTCTTCCCATGAAGTAGAAGAATGAAACTTTGGAAAATTTTTAAGTATATGCTCCCTACGATAATTGGAAAAAAGTTAAATTTTCCACTCATTGGGCGGGGCCCCAAAAACGTTTTTTTTTCTTATATGAGATTTTTTAAAAGTGAAAATCTATAATTCTCTAATTTCACGTGTAGGTAGACAAATAAAACGTTAGTGAGTTAATAATTTTCACATTCGCGATGGTAGCAGATTGAAAAATATTTCAAATATCCTTTACTGGGGAACGGGGGCCTAAATGTAGTTCTTTCCAAATATATGCAATATAAAAACTGAAAATTACTAATTTTTCCATTCTTCGTGTAGGTAGAAGCATGAAAGGATCGCGGTGGTCAAGTGGTAGCGCGCTCGACTGTCGTACCGATGGTCACGAGTTCGAATCCACGCGAAGGCGAGGATTTGTTCCCGGGGCCTCAGGAGTCCCCGAGTCACCCAGCTCTGAATGGGTACCTAACTAGACAATAGTTAGGCGGCTGGGGTAATGCGTGGAGCCCCTATAGCCGTAGCCTGTGACCGCTGCATCACTTGCCAACAGATCATCTCTCATGGTCTGTGGACGCAATTATCTTCTGCATAGAAGGAGCGTCTTTATATCTAAGATAATATAAGATGAAACTTCGGGAAGTTGTTGAGAACAATGTCCCGACAAAAATTGGCAAAAAAAGAATTTTAAAATTCCCTTTTATGTGGTACCGGGGGGCCAAAGTTAGTTTTTCTAATATTAAAAAGCGACACAGCACTAATTATCCAATTTTCCGTGTAGGTAGCAGCATTAAACTTTGGGAAAAGTCGGTGTAAAAGAATTTTGAGATACACACTCATGGGGGCTGGGGCCCCCAATTATTTTTTTTGTATGGGATTTATTAAAAATGAAAATCTATCATTGTCTTATTTCCCTTGTAGATAGACAAGTAAAAGTAAGTATATAAATTTTAAAAAATTCCATTCATGGGTGACGTAGGCCCAAAACCTTTTTTTTCACATAAAATGGGCTATATAAACTTGAATCAACACTAATTCTCCAATTTTCCGTGTAGGTAGAAGCTTGAAACTTTGGGAAGTTGTTGAGTACCATCTTCCCTCCGCGATGGTTAGAGGCAAAAAATATTAAATCCCCTCTCACTAGGGGGGGGGCGATTGCCGAAATATGGTTTTTTTCCAAATATAAGTCATATAAAAAAGACTCATCTTTAAATCTCCAAGTTCTTGTGGACGTAGGAGCCTGAATGTTTGAAGTTAAAACTTTTAGTATATCCATTTTGATTCAGATTAAAATCAATAGGTGTTTTGAATTGGTGTTACGCGGGTTCTCAACGCTAACTGAAATCCTAATTTCCGCAGCAAAGCGCAGGTAAATTGCTAGTTTATAATAACACTAAACGCAGTAAACATAAATCTTGCTAAACAAAATTTTTTTAAATTTATCTTTCAGATTTCCATGCATCAATTAAACCCATTGGTCTCAGTAGATTGACATCTATGATCACAACCATTCTGAAATGAGGACATTTATTACATCTATAATAAAAGATTTCAATATTAAAAAAAACTGCTATAAATTATCAGCCGACACTAGCGTACACAAGATTAGGACTTGAATTCAGCCATATAAATAAAACATCTATGTATTCGTCTGAAAATTTCACCCCTTAGTAAAGTTTAAAAAATGAATTAGATGTATAAAAACCCCGCCCAATTTCCATGAAGGTCCTTTTCAGCACGTCTTTGCTGAATAGAGAAGTGTCACGTATTTCACGATAAAAACGCAGGTCAAAACGATATATCCGGCTCAAAATGCAAATAAAGCACGCGATTAGGATTACGTCCAGTTTTTTTACATGACAAAACTTTATTTGTCCTTTCACTTCTATCCTTTCATATCATTGCATTTTTTCCCGGATTTACCTGCCACTGTCTTGAGGCGTAGTTTTGAGCTGATATTAGGTGTGAATAATGTCTGAAGACACCTTGTTGGCCAGGATTAGATGTGAATAATGTCTGAAGACACCTTGTTGGCCGGGATTAGATGTGAATAATGTCTGAAGACACCTTGTTGGCCAGGATTAGGTGTGAATAATGTCTGAAGACACCTTGTTGGCCAGGAGCAAACGTTTGGTTAAAGCCAGACGGTGATCACCAAGGATTGTCTCGTAGTGAACTTACCATTAGGCCAGCCAAACAATCTTGACGTACTTTTCGGCACCTCGACCGTGGGTGTGGCGATGTCGTATCTTATGGTTCGACTCGGGGAAGTAAGAGTCAGTGTAATCTTGGATGCCATTCTGAGTCAGGGCATTTATTACTAAGAAAAGAGGAAATGAAACATTATTTGTTGTCGCTGAAAATCCCGATTGTTAGATGAGGTAATGTGTTTGAGACAAAATGTTATCATCGTCAAATAGAGACAAGTCATGCGAATTTACTCCTCAAGATCCACACCAATGTTTCATCAGGTTTGAAGAATGCCAGACAAATGAGACAAGATTAAGTCTCCTTCTGTCCACTAAAAATTACTTGAACATACTTAAAGTAGCCGCATTGTTATTTGTATTATACCAGAAAGAAACCAGGGGTGATGAAAATCTATTTTTTAGACTTAAGAATTGGTGAAGGAGAGGGGGCTCTGATGACATCTTTTTTATTTTTGTGGGGTGGGGTGCGAAAGGGTGATTGACTACAAAGGTAGATATGAGTGTGGTGGGGTGCCAGAGGAGACCACAAAGGTAGATTTTTGTGGGGTCACCGGTAAAGGAGGCTGCATTTCGGGATTTTTGAAGAGTAACTCAAAGAAAAAATTTTAATAGTTCATGTTTTACTAATATTTCGGGGGTGGTACTTTTTGTTCTTTGCGTCATTCGCTTATCCAAATATGACTAAGAATGCGGGTTGCAGACAGCACTGGGTGACACAGAAAATTCTGCATCTATTCGTTATTTAGCCCTGGTAGACTCGGGGGAGGTCTTTGAGGTAAGTCGTTCGGAGTGACACCATGAGCGATCGCACTTGGTGACACAATTTCTATAAACGCCTCTGGACTCTGGTCTTGCGTTTTTATTAGAGTTTTAAATGTTGATAAAGTATTGGGTTTCCTGGTTCGATCAGGCAACCCATACACGTTTGAATTTCGAACAGGAAGAATGATATTTTTTTGTGTTTGTTCTTACATGCGGAATAGAAGACGTGTTTTTTATTCTTATGTCTATATGAGGGTTGTATTATGTTATCTTTGTGTTGTATTTGCAAATAAAAATTAAATGCTTTATGAATAAATACTACTTTACTCTTTTTTCTTCTATTTTCTAGTGTTTCAAGGTTTAATGATTTAACTAATGGTGCTTTTCTCGACAGTTTTGAATATTTTCCATAGTAAATCTGGCAGCTCTTTTTTTAAAATTTGTCCTAATTTATCAATTGTATCTGTTACATAGTTCTCATACAGGAGATGTATATTCTAGTACAGGTCTCACCAGTTTGAGGTAGCATCAGTTTATTTTCTTATTTCACACGATATTCTTGGCATGTTCGATCGTACACATGCATTTGTTCCGGAATATTGCCTTTATCTGCAACAGCATTGCCCTCTCTATGACCGAAAAAAACATGTAATTTTGCTAGGACTTAACTTTATAACTTCTTGCTGTTCTTTGTCAATTCTTTTTATTTATCCGAACTCTGATCCTTTCCAATTCAAAAAAAAAAAAACTTTGGAAATTTTTAGCATTTCTTCTTGGTTGGCTACGTTTGGATATATGCCAACAAAGTTTTAATTTAATTAAATATGCCATTTTTTTTTATTATTTTTGTTGATGCTTCAAATCAAAATACATTAAAATAAAAATGGTTTGGTAGAACAAACCATGTAAATACGCCAGCATTTTTTGTGTAGTTTAATTAAGCTAAAATCAAACTTAAATCAATGATACATACCAGAACCATATTGTCATATTCATACACCAATTAAGCCACAATGCTTTCCACTTCAGTAGAATTACTTTCAGAAGACTTTAGGTTCACAAGCGAGTTTGAAATTGGGGCAATAGAAACGTTCACGCATGTAATATAGTTTTTTTTTTAAATTTCTATGAATTTTTAAATCTTTGCTCTATTATATTTAATTAAACTTTATTCTAATGCTTTTTATTTTATTTTTGAAGCTAATTAACGAGGAAATAGCCGCCCCCTCCCTTACACACAATGTGCCTCTCCGAGATTTCGATTGGCTCATTGTTCCTGTACATTAAGTTTTGCTTTTATAATAAGAGCGGCTGTCAAATTTTAAGAACTATTTAAGCTACTGCTACTTCAGTATTACATTATTATACTACTTAAGTACTTTTTTTGTACACTAGTATTAGTATCTGAATAAATTATATTCAATAAGGAGTTTGAAGTTTTGACAGTTGAAATGTTCACTTGCCATAGGATAGTGCCTTTATTTCTGTTATTAATTTCAAATTTGTTGTTTTTTATTTCGATAAAAATCTCAACTTTGCGATGAATTTTTTTTCTTAGAAACTAACCAACGACCAAGAATTCGCCGCCCCAGGCAAATTATAGCCGGAACATTTGCCCCCCTTTCCCTCCCCTCGCTACGCCACTGACGCAGGATGAAATTTTGATAAAGTCTGTACACGTCCTCTTTTGCTAGAGATATTTTTAAATGCTTAACAATTGTGTTAAATATTTATTTAATTATTTTTTTAGTTTAAGAGAAAATACAACATCACATTAATAATATAATAGAACAGATTTACATTCAATTATTGAGAAATGTTTACAAGAAATAAGTGTGATCATTTCTATTTTCTTCTATTTTAACTTCTAGGAGGAACTAGAATCCATAAATTCAGACAAGATTATCAAAAGGAGAACATCTCTATAAATAGTACATAGGAAAATGCCAAGAGATCTCGGGTTACAAAACAGTAAAAAAAAAAAAAAAAAAAAAAAAAAAAAAAAAGTAACACTTTTTAAGTGTTCTATTTCTAATAACTTTTACTGAAGATTTTTTTGTTTTCTAACACCAACAGTAGATTAAAACAAACAATAACAACAATGGTTGACCCAGCCATACATCATTCAGATAATGGTTGAGCCAGCCACACATCATTCAAATAATGGTTGACCCAGTTACACATCATTCAAACAATGGTTGACCCAGTTACACATCATTCAAACAATGGTTGACCCAGTTACACATCATTCAAACAATGGTTGAGCCCTATGGCGGATTAAGGGGGGGGGCTGAGTGGGCTAAAGCCAGGGGCCCCCGACGGTTTAGGGGTCCTCAAACTTTTTATATTTATAATAAAAGTGTACAAATGTTTGCAAGAACCCTTGAAAATATAAAAAGTTAAATAAATTTATAAATATGAACTATACAACTGATCGCGATTCCGACCTGATACAGTGTTGCGAAATCTAAGTGCCAGATTTTCCCTGGCAGGAGTAAAAAAATTCCCGAATTGGGCTAAAAATTCCCACATGCATTAAAAACTTGAGAAAAAACCTGAAAAGTGGCAACTTGAATTAAAGGCTTTCGCATTCATTTTAATGACTTTAGCCTTCCAAATTAAAAAATAATAAATATTTATGCATTTTTAAAGACTATTTTTAATAGAACACTTTCAATTTTTATTTAATCTTTACGTTTTTATTTAACAACTTGGCTACAAAGCAAAAATATGAATTATACTTTAAAATTTTAACATTATGTAACGAAACTGTAATTTAAATTTGTCTGTGATTGATACAAATATTTTTTTTAAATGAATGCTTTGAAATTTATTAATAATGAATCAATCATACATGGTTACATAGATTGTTATATATTTACATAGTATTAATGATTTGGTCCTTTATATGTAACAAACATTTTATGATGATTCGGGCTCAGAATAATTAATTATATTATTTAATAGTAATACATTTGCACAATCTGACTGTAAACTGTCTGCAGTCTACTGTCAGTGACAATGTTGGGAAAAACCTAGCCAAAACGTAAGGAAAAAACCTAGATCCAAAATAAAAAACCTAGACACGCTAAAAATAAACATATGACGTTAAAGAGCCTCCCACCAACACAAAAAAGTATTTCTTTTTTGAAAATGAACGTGTTTCAAATTATTTTATTTTCATTCAAGAATGTATTTAATTTTTTTTAAATTGTCAATCTAAAAAATTCCCATATTTTAGTTTTAGGCAAAATCCTCATAAATTTCCATATGACAATTTTTTTCAAATTTGGCTGAAAAATTCCCACGATTCGGGAAATTTCCCACGACTTAATAATCGATAAAACGTGATTTAGTTAGCTCACTTAGAGAACATAGTATAAAGAATAGTTTATATTTTTCAAATTTCAAATATTACACAAGTTCCGCTGGCCGTGTGGAGAGAGCATAGGCGCGTGATGCTAACAGTGTGGTGTTCGATTCCCAGCAGTGGAAAACAAAGTTTTCTTTTCACACTTAATTGTAACATATCAAAAACACTTCAAACACTTCATTTCTTCGTGTGTGTGTTTTTTTCCGTTATTAATATTTAGTTAAAGTCCTAAATTAGCTGTTAACAATCATTTTATTTTAATGGACTCTGGCTGGATAGGGCCCCCGTTTGATTGCAGCCTGGGGCCCCGTGCAGTCTTAATCCGCCCCTGGTTGAGCCAAAACCACCACTGGTATGTTTTAAACACATTTTGTTGACAAAATCTTTATTTTTTGTTTTGTGTTTTTAAAAAGTCAGAAACTAAAATTGATATTCGCATGTAAAGAAGTAAACTTGATTAATTATTTAATGCATTAATATTTTCATGTCTAATTATTGACGTCTTATTTCATTAGCTTCTGACCTACTCTAATGTTACCGCTGAAGAACTGTTGACAAATATCTAACGCCAATTTTTGTCAACTGGTTAAAAATAACACGAGTTTTTAATCATGCTAAGATAATTAGTTTATTATTTTCACTTGTAACAAATTTTTTGAGTGACCCAGTGGCGTAGCTAGAGCTTTTGCCGCCGGGGCGGTCTCCAATATGCCGCCCTTTTAAGGTCCGCCCATAAATGACGTCACGCACCGGGGGGAGAGTCCACACATTTGACGTCATTCAAAACGCGCAATTTTTAAAAAGTTCCACTTAAATATATACCGATGACATTTTACATGGTTTCACGCGTCTTACGATATTAGAGTGCAGCCTTAAACTAAAAACATATTTCAATGACCACAAGACAAAAATTATTTTAAACATGCTCATTTTAAAATAGAAAATACCACTTGTATAGGGAGGGGTGTCTTAGTCACGTCACATTGAGGAAGGGGTCTAATTTTTCGTTTCGTGACGAGGGGGAAGGGGATGAAAAATCAGCCGCAATNCAACTTACACTAACGATACCACGCAGGGGTCACGCACAGTCTCCGCGATACTGTCTCTCGGCTGTCTCCGTATGTCTTATCCCCCTCAACGTTATACGGGCGGTCTTTTTATAGTCCACCGCGCGTCGAGCTCAAGACAACTCTAGTAGTTTCTCGAATACTATTCGAGAACAGGACAAGTCAACAACAACAAGACAGGGCTAGAACCTTCTCTAAAGAGACGGAACAAGAAAACCTCATATTTTTGACCAGATGAAAACACACAGGTCAAGGACCGGTCACACGGTCTGTGTGGCTTGAACTCGCCGCCGCTCACAAACAAACTCACTACACAAAAGGGGCAGACAACCTCGGGAATCCTCCACCCGTCTCTCGACCGCAACAGGTCAAGGGAAAACAACAAAAAAAAAAATAGGTAACAATGCCTAGATACGTAACAATATATATATATATATATATTAGATGGCGCTCTATTTTTTAATCATGTATTTTTTTAAAAAAATATTTTATTTTCAATAACTGTTGTATTTAATGATCATGTTTGGTGTGAGAGAAATAATTTCTTTGTCAATATGATTTATTTCATCCAGATGAAAGAAGTGACAATATTTGGAGAAAAAATCAATGAAACAAATGTTCAAAACTTAACCACATTGAGTTGTCTTTTCTTATTTAAATTAAAAAATTGTATTTAAAGTTCTAATACTTTTAAGACTTGCTAGTGAGTAGTTTACAGTTGTATATCGATATATCAAGGAAACAACAATGGCCGGCACTAGACCTGTCAGCCGATTTTTTTTTTAAATTTCGGCTGGCTGACATAATTTTTCGGCTGATATCCGGATTTCTCCGTAAATTGACATTTGCAGCTGATTTTCGTCTGATTACGAAATATTCAGCTGAAATTTGGCTGAAGCCTGGCCAATAATCTATCTTATATAGACGCATTTGTTGTCCGTCTGTCTGTCTGTCTGTCTGTTCCCTAATAACTCAAGATCCACACAAACCCACTACAGTGAAATTTGGTAAACGTACACATAATTATATGGGGAAGGTTCTTAAATAGGTTTCGTTCCATTAATTCATACTCATGGGCGCCGGGGGCCCAACAACTTTTTTTTCCTTATTTGAGCTATATAAAAAATGAAAATCAACAATTTTTCTATTTCTCGAGGAGACAGAAGCATGAAATTTTAGGAAATAGTTGAGTATACTTCTGCAATGGTAACAGGCAAAAATACAGTGGCGTAGCAAGAGCTTTTGCCGCCCGGGGCGGTCTCCAATATACAGCCCTTTTAAGGTCCGCCCATAAATGACGTCACGCACCGGGGGTAGGGGTCCACACATTTGACGTCATTCAAAACGCGCAATTTTTAAAAAGTTCCACTTAAATATACACCGATGACATTTTACATGGTTTCACGCGTCTTACGATATTAGAGTGCAGCCTTAAACTAAAAACATATTTCAATGACCACAAGACAAAAATTATTTTAAACACGCTCATTTTAAAATAGAAAATAGCACTTGTATAGGGAGGGGTGTCTTAGTCACGTCACCTTGAGGGAGGGGTCTAAGTTTTCGTTTCGTGACGAGGGGGAAGGGGATGAAAAATCAGCCGCAATCACATGACGTTATTTATGGACGGCCCCTTAAGTCAATCATATGATGATTTTTATAAATTAATAAACATGAATAAATAATTTTAATTGAAACGAAGTACATTGTAAAAGGTACATGTACATGTAAATTTTACCATTACATGCCCTATTTATGTAAGCAGTAATAAAGGAGCCCGCATAAATTGATATACCTATAAATGCACATTATAAAAATACAAGATAATTGTTTTGAAGGCCACAAGAAAGTTATAGGGGTCGCATGTCCCTACACCCCCCCCCCCCGACAAAATTATATAGATCAGTATGTAAACATATTTTATTATTATTTATACATTTACTAACTTTTATAGTAGAAAAATCGTGTGTTATGCCATCAAAATTTAAATTGTTTGTAATATCTTGTTCTATAGACAATATTGCAAGATTTTGTAGTCTAAAATCATTCATTGTGGAATGATTATTTTTTTTTTTCAACTTCAGTTTGGAGTAGCTCCTTTCACAACTAGATACACTGATAGCAATTGTTGAAAAAATTCTTAGCCAAATTATAATGTTGTGTAAAGAGTTTTCCTATATTTACTGTTGAATATATTTTAATATATCAAAGGGGCATTTCCACCCGTTTTTTAATATAATGCCTTTTCTTGTAGTGTAGGTACATCCTGGGCTGGTCTCAGGCTCCTACAACCTATGCGGTCGAAGTGGGCCCCTCGCTTTCATAGGCCTAACCTATCTTAATTTTCACTTATTATCCTTATTAATACCTTATCCCTACCCAAACTGGGTCCCACGCAATCCTTTTCGCCTACTAAGCTGCACCGGGCTCCGCAATTGCTAAGACTGGCCTCGTGTACTGGCATAAAAACCTGGATCCTTTCTCTTTCAATCTCAAACAATTCTTTATCAATGTAAATAAAGAAATTAAATTGATGTTCAACTTCTTCAATTAGAATCCTAGATGGTATAGTATTATACACGATCATTTTCTTGTAAGGACATGTAACTCATCACCGTGTTTTTTTTTTTCTTTTATAATTACATCTATGGATAAAAATATTTCTCGTTGTACTTCTTGCTCTAAAGATAGAATCACGTCTTCTGAATTTTCCCCACTCATATTTTTTTGACTATTTCTAAATCGGTGTTCGTTTGATACCTCCAACTCTCTGTAACAGCGTTCTGTAATAGCATATTTTTTGTCCCATGTAATGGGTTTGAATTAATTTAAAAAAGACGGGCTCCCATAAATTGAGATAGCATAGAAAAGAAAACAATTTCATTTAACTTTGAACTGAGTAAAATTCCAGCATCTGATGTCGTTTTACTAGTTACTTCAGATGTCAATTTTTCCAAGACGCTTAAAATTTTTGAGCAGATCTATGTCTTTTACGGAATTTTTTTATGTTATTGTGGTGTTTATTAACGGAGAAATGAATAACCATTAATTTTAAATGAATAACCGTATTTTAATGAAAAAACACTAGCTATATGTTCTATTTTCATGCACTAAAATCAGAGTAAATTTAATTTTTAATAAGGTTCTTTACAATAATTTTATGAAACACGAAACAGTAATATAATTTACTTGCAAGTTAAACACACTATTTTAACCACCATGTCATGTAGGTGCTTGTTAGCGCATCATTCTGCGAATGTCGAAATTCCACACTAAAACTATAGAGGCAATTTTAATAGTACATATTTTCGGACCAACGGTGATGTGTTGTTGTTTTTTGTGCAGTTTTCTTATAAAACTTCCATCCGTGATGTATACCACTTAATTTTCCAAACAAATCGTTACTTTTTTTAGCGATTTAAAATTTTTAACGGTTTTGCGTTTGTTGTAACAACCTCTATGTAATCAAACAAATGTTGGACAAATCGTTTATTAAAACTCAAAATTAATATTCTTTTTGTTTCACCATGGTGTTACCCTTTCAAAAGAAAAGGGATGGTTATTGGAAAGGGCTTTAATTTTCAAATGCCCACAAATGCCGCCCTTTGATTGAGTGCCGCCCGGGGCGGACCGCCCCTACCGCCCCCCTCTAGCTACGCCACTGGAGTGACCTGAATCTTTCTGGATATAAAAACGTCACTTCTCAGATAAGTAGCTCTCAATGAGTGGATGTAATATATTATTGGTATTTTTTTAAAGTCATGCACAAGAATTAAACGAAAGGAAAAAAAAAGAAGTCACATTCTCACTGTTGCGTACTGGGTTCTGGATTCAATCTTAATAAAGACAGACTCTTGTCGAATAGAAGATGTTCTTTATTGAACTATAATACACGTATAAATCCTTCATACAGCCATCGAGACATCACAGCATAAGCATACAGGCCCACAGCCTTTACAGTGTTTGAGCCATCACAGTACAGGCATACAGGTTCATAGCCTTCCAGTGTTCGAGCAACCTCGATGACACCATCCATCAACAACACAGCCCTGGCCGAACGTCCACACACTGACTTTACAAGTCTCTCGTATCTTTCCTCCACTCCTCTCTCACTACACAGACCCACACTATATATAGCCCTTGCGCGCCCTCTCAAGTCATTGCCTGATATTCAAAAGTCCGTCAACTGAATAAAGTTCATAACATTCTCACCACAACTCACAACACTGATTGACAACTCAGCAACAACTCAGAACCATTCATTGACAGTGATTCTCATACCTTGACACTCACATCAAAGCTATAGAATTACAGATTTTATTCATTTCAAATGTGCTCTATTTCATATGTGAAAATTTCAGACAACCCACAACATGTATATAGATAAAGTCATATGTCAATCATCACTAGACTCTTAGACAACCAACCCAAAATAACCTCGGCAAACCATTCCAAGTAAATGTAAAGACGCAAACAAGGTAAGGGTTAGCCTGACAGAACGTAACAAAACAGCCAACATTTCGGCACAAAGCCCTTTTCAACGGACATGCAATACACAAATAAAACGAATATAAATAATAGAAAAAAAAACTCAGCTGCGGTGAAATCCAAAGAGTCAATGAAAGTAATGCAGGAAGAGAGCAGTGCGAGCATATATAAGAAAGGAGAGGAAACGTGGTGCAAGACTCCTTTACTATAGACTAAGTATGTATGCAGTCTCCCCCCCCCCCCAATTTTATTCGCAAACCATTCCAACAAGGACAACGTCCATTACAATTAGCTTTAAGGGCGAGTATTGGGAAAACCTGGCCACTGAGAGTAAAATAAAGAGTTGTGCCCCATTAACCTTATCTTTTCCTTAATGATATGGTGATGTTTACCTTAAGTGTGGTGGTGTGTACCATGAGAGTGGTGATGTGTACCATGAGAGTGGTAATGTGTACCATGGGAGGGGTAATGTGTACCATGAGAGTTGTGATGTGTACCATGAGAGTGGTAATGTGTACTAATATTAACTACTAATCCGTTTAGACATGCTACCCATCATGTGCATTTGTTTCAATCACTCAAACATCAATCTTTGGCATTTAAGAAAGTTTTCACCAACTTTTTACAATATTGTCCTTCACCCGAATAAACGTTTGAAAAAAAACAATTATTGTGTAAGTTATTCTAAAAAGTTATCTTATCTTAGATATACAGACGCTCCTTCTATGCAGAAGATAATTGCGTCCACAGACCATGAGAGATGATCTGTTGGCAAGTGATGCAGCGGTCACAGGCCACGGCTATAGGGGTTTCACGCATTACCCCAGCCGCCTAACTATTGTCTAGTTAGGTACCCATTCGGAGCTGGGTGACTCGGGGACTCCTCAGGCCCCGAGAACAAATCCTCGCCTTCGCGTGGATTCGAACTCGTGACCATCGGTATGACAGTCGAGCGTGCTACCTCTCGACCACCACGTTTTCAAACAACTAAAACTGCTTGTAATGGTTTGACATAATTTTTAAAAAAAATTATTTTATTTTTTAAAATCTTTTTCGCGCCGGCTGGCAAACTGTTAGAGCGGCAAATTAGTCACAATTAATTAGCTATAAAAAATTTTTTAAAAGAAATCTGAGCTTTTTAACAAAATAAATTAAAAAACCAATAAGAAATTAATTTTTTTTAATAGAGAAACAATCCTAAAATATTTAAATGTTTCAATGGCTAAAATTGAGTTCCTCAGTACAATAGGACACGAATTTTAGAACCGCTACAATTTAAGAACCATTGCGGGTAGGAGTTAGGTGCAGCAACCTAATATGGGACGCTAGCCTTGACTGAACAAAGATTTTGGAAAATCTGATAGGACGCTACAACAACTTCGTAATTTGTGAGCACGTTCTAAAGAGTTGGTACATGATCACTGACCCATCGAAATGAGAGCTGCACGCTGACCCATGCCAAGCCCAGAGTAGTAGCCAATTGTAACTGATAGAAAAGTAGGGCAGACGCAACCATAGCGTGGACAGTGGTCCTTAAATACTGGCCCCAAACCTTTCAGCGGTCTCTCTCAGAAGATTCAGAGTCACAGTGCACCAGTTCTGAGGTCTTGACTGTTGAATAGAGTTAAGCCTAACTGGCAAGTCTGTTTTCATTTTTAGCAGTACTTAAAATAGTTTAGATGTATTTTGTATATGTTACTATTTAATGCATTTATTCTTTAAATGCATTGTTGATTGATATGTCTATTACTATTGATAGTTAATTAAGATATTCACTGTTATTGTTTTCAGGTAGTAAAGTTAATAGTAAGTTGGTATTATAGTAAAGTTTCAATTAGTAAAGTCAATTACTAGTAAATTAAAGTAATGTATTAATAAGTCTTATAAGCATAGAGCAGGCAATGCAGGAGACGTGCTGGTGTTGATGTTGATGAAGGGGGACAAGCCGACTCCCAAATTTACACGGCAGAACCATTGAGACAAACGGTCAGTGTGGAGAAGACCGAGCTGTCAATCATTCCACATAGCTGAGTGATTGACCACGGACTGACCTCGTGGAAGAGAGTATTGAACCATGATTGCAGATTGGTAGAGCTACGACTGACTTGAGGAGCAGTGACGTAGACGGAACAGCCATTATCCATTAACCCCGCCCATTTACAGAGGAAAGTTGGGGCATAAGCAACGCCTATTTGACTATTTGTATTGTTGATATATATTCATGATTACTGTATGTTTCGTTTAATATATTCCTTTGTATAAATATAAATATATATCATATATTGTTTTCATTTCTTCGAGCTGCTGTTATTGTCCTTTCTCCCCCCTCCCCTTTTTCTTGGCACTATCTATGAGCAAGTCTGCGGCTATGCTGCGCCGCGGATCGTATCTAGTTGTTATTATTTGTCATCGCTAGGAATATTACTTATGCTAAATGACTTTATCTGACAGGTTTTACACCACAATGACAAATGCCAGCGACCAAACATATTTTTTGAAACATGCTATTTTAAAGGCTTCGCCGCCTCAATATAATCTTAACAATCAACTGAAAGCCTTCTGCCGGCTATCTGCAGTTTGTTCCTTTTAATAAATGTCACTGACATGTCTAAATGTTTACTAATTCTATAACTGCAACGTACAGTTAGTATTAAAATTGTTGAAATGTTTCAGTCGTACATTTTTAATATAATTTTTTTTTTAAATTACAAGAGTAAATTTTTATTGCCAGTGCGTTTGTTACTCAAACTGTGAACTTGAATTTCTTCAGTGCGACCCTCAGTTACTGTGACTACAATTCTGGCCACTACTGGCCTACAGACTTATGATTTTTAAAGAAGAATTTGATCTGTTAATTATTGTTCATAGCTTTGATAATTTAGTATAGGCCTACATTATACTTTACTATGTTTACAAGTTCCAAGACTTCAACTGTAGAAGGGAAAGAGATAAATACATATTGTGTACACATGGCTTTATTATTCCAAGAACTGTTAATGAAGCAAGTGTCTGCAGCAGTTGTCAAATAATATTTGAAGCAACCTCCAGACGTTATGATGTCAAAGGTGGAGGATTGCTTCAGGTATTTGTGCAGATAAGATAATCTTGTGATAGAAAGTTTAGAAAATGAGGGAGGGGGCTAATTATACAATATGAAAACATTCAGTAATTGTCATTTAATGTGCATTTTCTTTTTAGGGATTTTTAACTAACTGACAATATTTCAAGAATGAATTTGATCGAGTATGGCACGGGGGACTTTTGACAAGTTATGAAAAGCTTCAACATTGATAAAATATAAAATACACAAACAAATTGTGTAATGAGAACAATAATTTTGAGCTTTATTTTTAAACTAACACAACAGCAGACGTTTCGTCTAATGCCTACTTCCGTACGATAAGCATCAAATACGTACCTACTTAAGTAATAATTAAATTCTCAAAAGGTACGATATCATATATTATTTATGTAAACTAAAAATTAAAAAAAAAACAAAAACAAAAAATGACACAGGATATATGAAAAAGGAGGAAGTATCTAAAGTTACAGTGAAAACCACAACGGGAAAATAATTCTGCAGTTAAGTAAAACTATGAATCAGGTTCATTCCATATGGCATATGGAGCCAACGTACCAAATCGTTTTCATACGTCTGTTTTCCATGTAGATCCCATCATGGGTATTGCTGGCATATAAAATACCAGTTACTGCAATATCTGATATGCCGTTATTGTCAACACTGTTTAAAATGTTTAGAAACAGTACATCGAGCCAGCATATTTATATTTATTTAACATTGATAAAGGCTGGAAAATATATACGAAGAACTGTACAATCAGGCAAGCATTGCTGGGGACTTCTTCAAAATGACAATTGGAATCAGCAACAACTGCATTCTCTCTCCTGTTCTATTCAAAACCTTCCTTGGAAAAAAAATTCATCAAGCAGCACTTAGAGATCGCCACACATCCATTTATATAGTTAAAAGACCCTTACACAACCTAAGATTTTCTGACTATATAGATCTACAGGAGCTCACTGACAAACTTGTAGATAGATCAGTTGCATACGGAATGTAAATCAGCTCAGATAAAGATATTGGTTAACCATTCAGTTGCCTTATGGTTCAAAATATCATAATGAACATACGAAAGCTGCCGAATACACTCATGGCCCAAGAACTTGGTCGAGGCTTGGTAGAGTTGGCGGTGCCAATCTCCTTCTCAAGTCAGCTGAGAACTTTTTTTAGCAATACTTACAATACCCACACTGACATAACAATACTTCGATACCCGCACTGACATAACATTACTTCGATACCCACACTGACATAACAATACTTACTTACCCACACTGACATAACAATACTTACATACCCACACTGACATAAAAATACTTACATACCCACACTGACATAACAATACTTACATACCCACACTGACATACCCACACTGACATACCCACACTGACATACCAACACTGACACACCCATACTGACAAACCCACACTTATATAACAATACTTAATACCCACACTTACATACCCACACTGACATAATCACACTAGCATATTCACACTGGCATAATCACGCTGACATAATCACACTGACATAATCACACTGACATAATCAGACTGACATAATCACACTGACATAATCACACTGACATAATCACACTGACATAATCACACTGACATAATCACACTAACATAATCACACTGACATAATCACACTGACATAATCACACTGACATAATCACACTGACATAATCACACTGACATAATCACACTGACATAATTACACTGACATAATAACACTGACATAACCACACTGACATAATCACACTGACATAATCACACTGACATAATCACGCTGACATAATCACACTGACATAATCACACTGACATAATCACACTAACATAATCACACTGACATAATCACACTGACATAACCACACTGACATAATCACTCTGACATAATCACACTGACATAACCACACTGACATACCCACACTGACATAATCACTCTGACATAATCACACTGACATAACCACACTGACATACCCACACTGACTTAAACACGCTTACATAACCACACAAACATACATTGAATTTTAACAAATATAGTGTCACTAGCTATTTTCCCTCGCTTTGCTGATGTAATTTAGGATTTCAGTTAGAGTTGAGAACTCGCGTCATAACCAATTCAAAACACTTATTGATTTTAATCTGAATCAAGATGGATATACTGAATATAATAACTTAAACCGTCTTGACTGTCTGTTATAGCCCCACGGAAAAACAAAAATACAAAGTTAAAAATTACAAACTTTCCGTAATCCGAGCTGATAATTTAAATTTCATTTTCATTTTTTACCTTTTGCGGGAGGGTACTCAAAAACTTCCCCAAATGTTTAGGTTCCTGCGTACACAAGAACTTAGAGATTTAAAGATGCAACATGTTATATAGCTCATATTGTGAAAAAACCTATATTTAGGCAATCATCCCCTCAGCGAGAGGTGATTCAATATTTTTTGCCTCTTATCATCGCGGGAGGGTATCAACAACTTCCTAAAGTTTCAAGCTTCTACATACACGGAAACTTGGAAAATTATTGTTGATTCAGCTTTATATAGCCCAGAAGGAAAAGGTTATGGGCCCCCGGACCACCATGAGTGGAAAATTTTAAAATGTATATAAATATTTTGCCTGTTACCATCGCGGGGTGTTACTAAACAACTACAAAAAGCTTTATACTTCTACCTACACAGGAAATGGGAGAATGAGTAATTTTCAGTTTTTATATAGCTCATTTAATGGAAAAGCTTCATTGAGGCTCCCGGCTCGTTGTAAGTGATAATTTAATTATATTTTTACCTGTTACCATCGGGAAGTGTACTCAACAACTTCCTAAAGGTTAAAGTTCTACATACTCGGGAAAAAGGACAATTAGTGATTTTCAATTTTTACAGATCAAGAGAAATAGTTTTTTGGCCCCCAGACCCACATAATTTGGAATTTTAATTTTCCTTATCGTCGTGAGAGGGTACTCAACAACATCCCAAATTTCCATGCTCCTACATAAACGGGAAGTTGGAGAGTTAGTGATGATTGAGTGAGTGAGTGCATTAAAAACTATATTTGGGACCCAGGCTCCCAGTAAGGGATATTTTAAAAATGTTTTTACCTGCTACCATCGTGGAAGTGTATTTAACAACCCCAATCATTGAATGCCATTACCTATTCGCGAAATAGAAGAATTCGTGATTTTCAATTTTTATATAGCACATATAAGGAAAAACATGCTTTAGGGCCCCCGGCCCCCATGAGTGTGATTTTTAACATTATTTTACGCCTATTTTCGTCGTGACAGGGTACCTCACAACTTCCTAAAGTTTTATGTTTTTACCTAAACGATGAATTGGAGAATTTGTGACGAGTTCATTTTTTTATAAGAACAAAATATATTTGGGCCCCGGCCCACCATGAGTGGGAATTTAACATACTCTTACGCCAATTATCATCGGTGAGATTGTACTCAACAACTTCCCAAAGTTTCATGCTTCTACCTACATGGGGAAGGGGAGAATTAGTGAGTTTCAATTTTTATATAGTATATATTAGGAAATAACTATATTTGGGCCCCTGGCCCCCAGTAAGGGATATTTGAAATATTTTCACCTGCTACGTGAATGTGCTACAGCGTGAATGTGAATTTATCAACTCTCCAACGTGTCATGATTCTACCTGCTCGACAAATAGGAGAATTAGTGATTTTAAATTTTTATATAGCTCATATTAGGTAAAAAAAAATGTTGTTGGGGCCCCGGCCCCCATGAGTGAGAATTTTAACATGTTTTTTTCAATGTATAGTCGGGAACATGTACTGAAAAATCTCCAAAGTTTCATACTTCTACCTACACGGGAAAAAGGAGAATTGATGATTTTCAATTTTTATAAAGCCCATATAAGGAAAAAACTTTTTGGGCCTCCGGCCCCACATGAGTGAGATTTTTAGAATTATTTTTCGCCAATTATTTTCGTAGCGAGAGCGTACCCAAAAACCTTCCCAAAGTTTCATGGTTCTATATACACGGGAAGTTGGAGAATTAGTGATGAGTCAGTGAGTCAGTCAGGGTTTTCGCTTTTATTAGTATAGATAAATATGTTAAAAATGTTTTAATCCGTTTACTGTGATACTTTAAATTCTAAATCAAACGGAACTAATAATGATAAAGATAATCCCGCGTTCTACGAATTATGGCTGATTTCTAAACAATTGTAATTATTTAAAAATAACTCAATATTTTCCATAAGTTTTTTCACCGGTATGTCTCTGTGGTAGGCTAAATAGGTTCCAGAAAATTCTACTACATTATTATATTAACATCTTTAACATTTGAGAAACCAAAATATTCCAGACTCCATCAACCGTTCCTAAATTTTAATCAAAACAGAAAGCAATAACTTTATATATATGAAACTTGTTAATCATACATTGTGCGATCGGATTTCTAGATCATTGCTGGTCTTAAAATTGTTCTAAGGAGTAGTTAAAACATAGTCTGAAAATTACATCTATTTATTATTGTAAAATGCTCTTTAATAAAAGTCAATCCATTTAATCTTTACAAAACAGATACTTCCTGCACGCAGACAATCAAAATTTTCTATCGCTTGCTAATCTCAAAGTATTCATCATTCTGCTGTCTATAGACAAGGAAACAAATTTCGAGCTCTTCTGCGATGTTTAGAAGTAGTAGTTCTCTGCAACGTTCATTTGTAAGCGTCTTCTATCACATCACTTTGAAGACACTGACGCAACGATAGCTATCTCAGTGACAGGAGGCTTGACTGGGGAACTTACTCTCGTGGGAATTTTAAGCTTCAAATATTGAAGAATTATCAAAACTTGTTTAAGACTGAAGATTGGCAACGCCATGTGACTTCACACCCTTGAGAGTTCTCGGTGACTGGACGCCCGCATTCTTTAAGTCGACAGGAGCAGTAGAGGACTCGTTCGTATGTTTTTTATTCCTTCTCTATGTGAGTGTAGTATTTGTTTTAGATTATATTTGTGTTGAATTTCCAAGCTTGTTTTAATTGCCTCACGTAGTATTACTACTTTTCTAATTTGGTCTCCTTCCCGTTAATTCTAACAATAAGATTTGAAGATTGATAGATTACGTTCAAAATGTAGACGACTTAATAATCTGAATTTCTAAAAACGTTTCAAAAGGCCGGTCATAGACATTGATAGAAAGCAGGTTATTTGTGTTTTCGTGAGGGTGGAACTTCGTTTAACTTAATACTCATATTCTTTTCATATTGTTCATGTTTTGTAGGCATTATTTGTTTTGTTTTTGGATGGGTGAGTAGAAAACATCTTTGTCGCTTGCTATTATAAATATATGGTAGATTTGATTGAAATAGTTATTTTATAAAATAATTTTTAATTTTTTTTTTATATCCCTTGATCCCATTCAGGGAAAAACAAAAGTAAAAAATGACCCGCTTCCCGTGATGTTGAGCTAAAATTTTGCACATAGACTTTAGTTACCTAACAATGCAGTGTATCGAATTAACAAATAATTCAAATGTACCGTAATTAACTTAATGAACTTTTGGTTATCTCCGTTTATCTCTATGCAGCATGTAAATTTTTACGCTAGAGTAGGGGTCTCCAAACTACGGCCTCCGGGCCAAATGCGGCTAACGAAGCCTACTCGATCCGGCCCCTGGAGACTTTTAATCCAGAAAAATACTATTTTTATGTATAATTACCAACAAAACTGTTGGCGGCTTCCAGGCTGCTGTTTGACGTTTAATGCGGCCTTTCGGCAGAAATGTCTGGAGATCCCTGAGCTAGTGTCGCGGTGAGTAATATATTGAACAGCCTTTTTGCTATTTTCCTGTCGTGCAGTACGGTTCGTATTACATTATACATACTTTTATAATATATTCCCGATCTGTAAATAATTATACTAATCTGTGGCGAAGTGCGTTTTCTATTGAACATAAATACTTTTAGTTATGTCTCATATATTAGGTATTTTTAGAAAAAAAAATTCGTTTTTACCGATTTGTTCAATTTTTTAATTAGCTACCAAAATTGTTATGTTCCAAATAAGCAATGATAAATACGGTAGTCAAACGTATTTTGAACATTTGTTTACAACTTAAACACTTCAAGTGATTTAAAAATTATTTATTATGCCGCATTTAGACAACATTTATTAATTATTTGACATAAAAGAATGTGTTTATGGCCTCTTTAATATTTAAACTCGTTTCATTTATTCTTGTTGCCACGTCAATTGGAAGGAAAGTCGTCTGTATTTGACTGAAGTGTGCAAAGAGTGAATACTTTGTGGATACAATGAAACTGAGGGAGTTTATCTTTAAATGAGGATGCTCTTTACAATCTGTCATCAGCTCGTTCAATGATGTCTCTCTGTCTTACGCACCATTTATTTACAGTGCTCAGCTAAACAATTCAGGAATTTAAGACGTATATTCAACAATTGAGGACTACTTGACTTGAAGGGAACCAATAATGAAATATATTCTTCCTCTATCGTTGACACAAACCTGTGTTGCAATATATATCCTCCCACATACAGAATGCCCCCCCCCTAAAAAACTCCGCCCATCACTCTTTCAATACATCACAAATGATCACTAATTTTTTTTTTTATTAAAACAAACGGATTATCAACAAGATGCTTTTATTCCAATAGAATAAAAGAGAAAATAAATTATTCGCTTGCATTACGAGTTGATTTCAATTAGATATACTCATGCCTTCAAAAATAAAAGTGTGGGCGCCAAGCATGGATAATCAATTGTATATTCACTAGTTATGACATAACATATGGATGCATACATATAAGAGTTATTTATGTATCAATTTATGTCAACATACATCCACGCGTTACGTACTGGGTCTACGTAGCACGATTTAATGTAAACAAGACAATGTTATTTGTAATAATTTGCAGACAAGTCTTCAAGGCGATGAAATTCCACTGAACAATGCTGAAAACATTCAGAAGATTGATAGATTACTTTTAAAATGTAGACGACTTAATAATTCAATTCGAATGTCTAAAAACTTTTTAAAAGGCCGGCCATAGACATTGAAAGAAATCAGGATTTTTGTGTTGTTCGTGAGGGTGGAACTTCGTTTACCTCAATACTCATATTATTTCATGTTGTTATGTCTCTGTCTCTCTCTCTGTCTCTGTCTCTCTCTCTGTCTCTCTCTCTCTCTCTCTCTCTATCTCTCTCTGTCTTTCTCTCTCTCTCTTCACAGGGTTGCAACAATTACAATTTGTAATGCTAGCTCATTCTTTAAAAAATATAATTTTTAAAGTGTATTTATTATTTCCCTTTGATTACCTCGAAGACAATACAGTCGGAGCCACTTATCTCGACCTCGGTTATCTCACGACACTTTTGAAGTGCAAACGCAAATTCTCTCTTTGTCTTAGCATTTTCTCATCGGTTATGTCGCTTCTTTTATGTTGCCGAACCCCAATATCTCGATTATCAATTGTTGTCAAGTCAGTTTGTTTTTGCCGACCGGTCAGTCGTTAGAAAAATAGAAAAAAAGCCCGTTTTACTGTGTGGTCCGTATTTTCCTTTAAATATTAAGAGCCAAGAAGGGGAAGTTAATCAAATTTCCTCACCACGAGGTCTGCTGGTGACGCCACAGCCTGCTTGCTATCCGCTCTCTGCTCTTTGTCACTTCTGGTTCTATGCTTCGCTTACTAAGCAATACGTTTTTAAAATTAAAAATCATTCACTAGCGAACTCTACTAACAGCGATGACGTGAATTTTTATATTATTTATAGCTCGGAATATTATTATGAAGAAAACGCTTTGATGTCACCGTCGGTCGCGCGTTGGCTCTGGTATTCTGCCGTAACACAGCAGAAAATTAACTACAGGTAATAAGCTAATATATCGACTAAAAGAAGTTAAGGTTAACGGTCCTGATTAAACGGATGAAAAGTTGGTGCACATATGCCTTTTATTGTTGTTAGAAACATGTATGTAAATTTCTGTAGCATGCCGATCACTTCATCAAACAAATAACGGCAACATAGTTGAGTGAAAATTTAATTTTAAAAAAAACAACTAAAAAAACACGTACCTGTACATTCTCACCACTAGCGCACATCATGTAGTTAATATGCTATGAATGTTTCTTTTTATTTATATATGTATTTTTGTTTCCATGTAAAGCGCTGTGAGCCTGGCTCCTTGCTGGGATACAGCGCTATATAAATCATCATTTTATTATTATTATTATGTACATATAGAAATTTAAAGCAAATGTTAAAATTTTGCGTTAAATTTTAGCTCAACTGAGAACTAAAAAATGCGTCGGATTTGGGGGTCGTGTGTAGGGGTGGGTGGGTAATACCAGGAATTTAACGTATCAGGTGACACCAGCCCCAGCTACGCCCCTTATTGTTTAAACGTGTAACTTTATAGGTTAGTCTCAGTTTAAGCCTGTTCTGTGTGTTCTGAGACGGCTACACTCAAATAATTCCATTTAAAAGCTATTTCTACCGATACATGTCAGCATGTTTTCTAAGTAAACTTTAATATTTTGTCATTTAAAAAAACCTTGGCTACTCGGATTTGATAAATCTTTGGCTATAAAGTTCGTCAACACTAAGTAAATGATGTAACAAAATACAGGGGCGAGCTGGTCTAGCGGTAGTGCGCTGGACTGTCGAACCGAGGCAATCCTTTTCTCATTATTGGTGGCTCAATGAAACTTGTAAATGCTACTTCACCTGCCCTAAAGGCGGCATGGTCTGAAAAGAAGTTATTATTCTTTGCACATGCAGAAAGCGCTAATTTCGTTTAAGTCCTTACCACTGGTGCTTCTCACAAACGTAAATAGTGAATTACATGTTACAAGACATCTGTGTCAATTTCTTGTATTATTTGATCTTCTTCGTTTTTCATTCTTTTTTTTCCAGTTATTTTTTTTAATAATTAGGGGCAAGGAACCACTCATAAACTGTGTCACTAAAAACATGAAACCCCTTTGCCCCTAACTTGTTTCCCCGCTAATTAATCTAACGATTGTTGAATTTTCAATAAGAAACAAATGCATGATAACATGCTTTGGGTAAGGAACGCATTAGGACCTCGCTATTAGGCACTTTGTATTGCCATTTAATACCAAAGATGCGACCCAGGCATCTCAAATGGAATACCCAAAGCATATTCTCAATCCTTAATGAGAGACTCCTGAGATAGCTAAAACATGTTAAAAGAATGAGCCCTGGCCGCATTCCGAAAGACCTCCTACATGGTGAACTTGCTTTGGGAAAGAGGAAAACAGGTCGCCCACACCTGCGATTTAAAGATGTCTGTCAAAGGGACATGAAAGCAGCCAGAATACAAACAAGTGACTGGGAGTGTAAGGCAGAAGACCGATCTACGTGGCGCACAGTTGTCAAAGAGGGCATCATAGTAGCCGAGGAGCGTAGAATGGAGGAGGCTGCAGACAGAAGAGCTAGGAGAAAGGCCAAAACATTTGAAAGCACAGAACTCGTGTGTAAAAACTGTGGTAAAGACTGTCACTCAAGGATAGGACTGCACAGCCACTCGAAAAAATGCAACCTAAACCCAACGGTGACACACCATCGTCTCGCGAGACGGAAGGATGCCGATAAAAAATGCATGTACTACAAATACAAAATATATTGTGAGTCATAAACTTTTTTTTAAAAAAAAGAATGACTTATATTTTCATATAATTACAGTGAAATTTTCTTAATCCCGGAGACTTTATTTTAAAACGAAAAATAAGTTCAAATCAACTCTACAAAGAAGACATCATTTCGTGACACCGGAACTTAAGGTTTATTTTTTCATCTCTCTCTATTGCTAACACACACGTACATTCATCTTTGCTTACAGGCCGGATATATTAATTGCTCATTCACAAAGATGTTTCCTGTCCTATTGATTAGTAATGAGAGCTTTTTGTAAATAAAAAAGAACAATCCTGTCACACATTCCAAACTGAATTGAGCCTACGTAAAACTCGTCTCCCATTCATGATTGAATCATTTATTTTAATAGGAATGAGCTTTTGTATGAATGGTAAGATAAAATAAGATGAAATAGATCCGACCCGCGGCGTAGCATATGCCACAGAATTGTTATAAATAGTGTAACGTTTAAAACATTTTAACCATTCGTTACCACTCGATATAATAAATTAAATTTGGACTAACAAATATATTCATCATGATCCAAATGGAAATAAGCTGTTGTTTTGAACTATACAATTCACACCCATAGGGTCCCGGACCCAAATTTTAGTTTTTTTAAAATAAGTATAAATTTTTAATAGTAAAAACACATTTTAGTGCTGGAGACCGGTTTGCCATTTTTAACATTAGTTATATAAAAGGTAATTTAAAATTTGTCTATTGAGTTAATGGATAAATTATTGACCAAATGTGATTTTAAAAAATATACAATTTCCAATGGGGTTATGAACTTCTAACGTCTGTTCCAAGACGGTTTAGTTAATATATTTAGCATATCCATCATGATTTAGATTGAAATCAAAGGGATATTGAATTAGTGTTTACCGGTTCTAAGCGCTAACTGAAATCTTAAATTACCGCTGCAAAGCGCGGGTAATTAGCTAGTAGGTAATACATTCGAAATATTTAACTTTCTGAGTTCTATTTTCCAAAATTAACCTTTAAGCTCAAACAATGACGTCATACAATATTTTACAGCGAGAAACCCGCATCGTTCTGTTGCTCCCGAAACAAAAGTAACACCTTTCTATTTTAACTGCTATAGGTTATTGTGCTGTGTCCCTTAGAGTTACGAAATGAGACAGAATTGTGGACCTGGGCTTTTACATTGTTTATAGATGTGGGGAAATCCCTCTAATAAATCTTGATGATAAAACACACACAGATGCACTGTATTTAAGCTTCAAAAACAAACAACAATTGGGGGAAAAACCAACAACAAACAAACAATAAGTTGCTTTGTGCTATACTCAAGCAAAATGAAAGTTTAGAAGCTTAACACGGAGTCACATGTTCAACAGAATATCAATACGGTAATCGACAAACTCCATATCCTGATAACAACAAATTATTGCTATCAAAGCATTTTGTTTCATTGATCCCTTTCGTAATAGTATGATTATACTATTGATGTATTTTATGAACTTGTCATTTCAGAACTGTTTTAACAACCAAGTATTACAAGCCTGTCGTCTATAGCACGCTGTCAAGATTGTGTTTGTGGACGTTGAATGAGATAAACTGTCGATCAAGAATAACTCAAGTTGATATGTATTCTTAAAATGTTCGTGCAGAGGGTATTATATGACTGAAACTGTTCGTTAAGAGGGTATTATATGACTGAAACTGTTCGTTCATAGGGTATTATATGACTGAAACTGTTCGTTCAGAGGGTATTTATTGACTGAAACTGTTCGTTTAGAGGGTATTATATGACTGAAACTGTTCGTTCAGTGGGTATTATATGACTGAAACTGTTCGTTCAATGGGTATTATATGACTGAAACTGTTCGTTAAGAGGGTATTATATGACTGAAACTGTTCGTTCATAGGGTATTATATGACTGAAACTGTTCGTTAAGAGGGTATTATATGACTGAAACTGTTCGTTCATAGGGTATTTATTGACTGAAACTGTTCGTTTAGAGGGTATTATATGACTGAAACTGTTCGTTCAGTGGGTATTATATGACTGAAACTGTTCGTTAAGAGGGTATTATATGACTGAAACTGTTCAATGATCTCAAGCCAATAGGCGCATACATCTTTGGCTAGGACTCATCTAAAACCTGGTGTGTTACGACTGGACAGCTATAAACAACCAAGACATTAGCTTTGTTTTAAGCATTAAATGACATTTCATTGGGAAAATCTCTTTAAAATTCGGCTTGACTGTGTCTAGAAGTGTAAATCTTGAATGGTAAGAACTGATAGATGATGATATAAGTCTTACAAACTCTGTTAGGAAGAGTGGTATCTAAAACAGCTTGAGATTCCCAGAGTGAAAAGTTGGACGGTCAAAGTCTGAGGGACACTGGCCGAACAGCATCATGAGTACAGAAATGTAAGTAAAATGTTGTGTGACGTCATGAGTTTGGGGACCATAGCGGTACATTGTCGTGGCAACTTTCTATACGATCATTCAATATCATTAGAGCGTCTCTACCATCCTGTTAACATCTTTCTCTGTGTTTGAATCATAAGCACAGGGAATAGTAAGATCTGTCTGGCGTGAGGTTTGGGTTGGGGGGGGATTAATTTGGTCCTATTCGAACAACTAATATTTAATGTGTTTATAAAAAAAAAAAGTTTTACTAATAATCTTGTCCCAACCCTAGCGACTATAGACCGAAGCTACGCCACTCTTGTACTGTTTAAGTTACATCACTTTATTACAACTACTGAGTTCATTACTGTAGTACATCCTCATACATTTACTTATCTCCTACCCCCCATGACGAAAATAAAATAATGATCTGTTGATGTTACATCTGAATAAATAGATCAAAATTCGTTCAATGGTTCACACTAATCTACAAATTTATGGTAAAACAGAGTCATCATTCGAAGAGTTCCCGGATGTATCGTTTTATCTTCAACATCTGGCTGAGAGAACATCCAGAGACAATACTGATCACTTGACCTCAACTGTCAACTGAAGTTTCAAACGATCTCTTTAAAATATCCAAACGTGTCTTCTTTGTATAAAGTTCACCGCCCAAACAAACGTTATTTTTTTTTTCATATTATCGTATCACCTATTTCAATATTTCAAATGTCAAGCAATTTCTTTCTTTTTTTCTTTCTCTTTTTATTATTATTATTATTATTTAATTTCAGATTTGATCCCTTCCAACTTTTTGAGGTAAAAAAAGAAAGCATGACATCATAAATGTTTTAAAAAACCAATGATTCATTAAAGAATCATAAATAATACTTAAGTATTTTTCAAGATTTGTATCTTCTCAAGTTTGACTTAAGTTACAAGAAACATTTTATACGTAGAGAAAACGTTTACAGACATGCACGGCACAGCGAGCAACACACAGACATGCACGGCACAGCTAGCAACACAGAACCTTCTTTTTCCCCCGTATTTAACTTTTTTAGACACTTTTTTACACGATACACTTTGATATTAACAAATGTAACTTTTAAACTCATCATTTTTATATCAAGTACTTTCTACATTAGTTGCAAAATCTTTATGCAAATGAATCCATCGGAATTATTTGTTCTCAGGTTACCCACAAGCATTGTGCTATAATTTACGTCACAGTTATCCGAGGCAGGAATATAACCAAAGGATGGCTGAAAGACAAGTGTAAGTTAAATATGATAACATTAATTAATTCGAGTTGCTACCGAGTGTACGTTAAAAATAAATTATAACTCAAATTATAATTAGCTCGTAACGAAGGATAATATTTTTGTAAGGTAAAGAAGCACCTCCCACAACACACATACCACAACACACATACAATGACCCACCTACCACAACCTACCCACCACAATACACATACGATTACCCATCTGTCACATTATATTTATCATAACCCATTTACCACATACAAACAATAATTTGCAGAACTGTAACTACCGTAGTTTGCTCTGACCACATAGTCGTTTTGCCTCACCCACTCTCTCCTCTCCTATATAGGCTCTCTCTTCCTGCTTTATTTTCAGTGACTCTTTGGATTTCACTGCAGCTAAGTTTTTATTTTATTTTCTATGTACTTTTTATTTGTGTATTGTTTGTTTGTTGCGGCAGGCTCTTAGCCGAAACGATCGCTGTTATGTTACGCCCTGTCACTCTAACCCTTACCCTGTTCACGTCTTCTCCATTTACTTATAAGTACTGTATCACATATTCAATCAAATAAAAAAAAAACCCACTATACTACATAAAAATGAGCACATGTAAACATCTCCACTTTTGACCCTACAATCCGTCATGAAAAAAAAAACCTGTTTCTCTCTATGTCTTTTTATAGGAAATCTTTTAAAAACAGGAACTAAACATTTTACCAACTGCAGTCCTGTTTTAAAAAGGTTGGTTTGTAGGAGTATTTGTATATTCCTATATATTATAACAACCAGATTTGATCGCACTCTTAATAATTTAGACACGTTACGAGATTTATTTGTTCATACTGTCTCCAACAGTGGACACGCCGGACCCTTACGTGATACTGAGCCTGCCCACATCCCCCTACTCATGGAAGAAAACTAAGGTCAAGGACAACGACATCAACCCGGAATGGAACGAAGTTTTTACTTTCTGGATCGCCCCAAAACAGTTGTTAGACTCAAAGCAGTCGTTAGACTCACAAGAGCCGTTAGAATCCCAATCAGAACACATCTTAGGTGAGTGATGTACCAAGGAAACTTAGTCAATAGTAGCGACGCATGCTTCACGCAAAAATGTCGTGTTCATTATTTATACTGTCGTGCACACTGTGGGCAACCGAAGGCAACGTGGGCAAACGAGCGAAACGAGGATCCACATCCCTTGCCCTGCGACGCTAATGTCTTGCAAACGGTTCTGCATAACAACTACCAAAATAGAGCAACTAATTCATAATCAACAGCTATACGGTCACCTCTGGCATTTATCGTAAGCAAGTGCACCGACAGACCTGTGCTACGACTGGTGACGTTTAATTTTCATTTTGGAGTCAGTTGATGTGAATGTTGTGTTACTTTTATCTAAATAAAAACTTTCATATTTGAATAAAAAAGTTTATTAACTAAAAGCCCGTGGATTGCATCGCTCCTACCACACCACTCTCGCTGTAGTTTCCTACCATGTCACCGTCCTCTTATTCCCGTCCTTTGACGGACTTTGTTACTAGTATATATATATATATATTGTAGAAGATCTGTGCCGGGATTCTTGTTTAATTCTCCTACTGCTCTCGTTCAAGTAATAAGAACTCGCCATTCAGTTAGTCAATTCTTTATTTAGATCTAAACTTCTCATCTGGCCGTCGTTACGTTCTTAGTGCAAAGTCTCTCTGTCCGTACTACGTTCTTCGTGCTCAGTCTCTCTGTCCGTACTACGTTCTTCGTGCCAAGTCTCTCTGTCCGTACTACATTCTTAGTGGACCAGACTCCTACTCCGAACCCTCGACTCGGTGGCTACCTGGCTTAGTATCCCCGAGTCTAACAAGTCCCGTCCCTTATATTGTCCACGCTGCTTAACCTGTCTTTAACCCCCACATTCCTGGCTGGCCACAGACACGTATCCCACCCCCCCACAGTCCTGGCTGGCCACAGACACGTATCCCCCGAAGTGATAAATGACCATGCGAGTTTTTGATTGGATAACAGTTACTTAGTTTATAATAATTTACAAACTTTACCACTAAGTTATTTAGGTCACTGAAATACCATGTTTGTTTCTACCTTGACTTAGACCATGGGTTCTTCAAAGAACAACTCCCCCCCTTCCCCCTTGTGAATTTCCGGCATCTCGTACATCTATGCGACACGTCTGGTTATTCCCTTGACTTCCTCCCAAAAGTTGAAATACAATCTCTGTGGGATCTGTCCTCTTGGTGACCTGGAATGGGTATCCGTGCGTGGGTCACTACAATATATATAAATATAGGGTCTTGTTCAGGGAAACATTATAGGGTAATGGGCACTGTATTGAACATGATGGCGTAAGATGGTGAACGTAAAGTAGCATCGGGTGGCAGTTGATTAGAGGGAGAGATCGGCTGTTGTGTGTAGGAGGACGTTGTATTTGATATTATTAAATTTGAGAACGTTGTGATGGTGTTGGATTTACTTTGACTTTGAGTTACCCTGTCTTTGTGGTCATTACAAAAACCCAGGCAACGACGTTTAACGTGTCTCAACAGTTGCGGGCACTATGACTAAGCAATTCATTAAAATAATATTTCTAGGTCCTAATAATATTAATACAATCGAAATAAATACAGTCACGTAAAACGACTCAAATCTAAATGTCATGACATTTGTTATTGATGTTCAAATCTATTCCTTTTCTAGAACTGTCTTTAATGGATGCTAATTACGGTACAGATGAACATCTGGGTTCTGTGTCTGTACCCCTGGAACCACTGGCCATAGGCACAGAGATAGAGAAAACGTTACATTTTAATGAGGTAATGGACTAGTTACTAGTTGTTTTCTGATAGTGTAATTTTTTTTTAACTTAAAACAATTATTATTTTATTTTTTTAAAAATGTGTACCATTAATCATTAATGTTTATTTATTCAAAGATTTTTTTTTTCAAAACATCCATTATAATAACTTATACCTTTCAAAATTTCACATATTATGTGTAAAAACATCTTGGTCAACAGACATCAGAAGTGGATATAAAAATCTTTGCAACAATGAAGTAAGTATTACCATAATGATAGAGAACTTCAGTATGAACCAAATACTTTTATAGACAAAGGAAGGTTCTGAAATTATGTTGCTTTATTATGTCTTGAATGCAGAAAATCTTCTACTTTTAACATTTCGTTATTGAATTAATGGTTGAAAAGCATTTTGATAGTCAGTTTTGTAACGTTTTAAAATGGACTTGCATTTGAGTTTTGCACTAACAGACTTAAAAAATATTTTAAATACATTTTTTTTGCGTAATCAAAACATTCATTTAGCATGTCAAAAAAAAAAAAAACTCATATCTATCCCGAATTGCAAATACTTTCTGAATATTTGGATATATTGTAACCGTATGTTTAGAAGACAACACAATGAGAATTAAGTGAGGGTAGACAACTACTTGTTAATTACTCTCTCTAGAAATAAGTTAGTGATATGTTTCCCATCATTTCAATATTTTCCAAACAAATGGATTTATACAAGACGAGTATTTTTATAACATAACATTCAATAATGTTTAATATTTAGGCGAGAGTTAAACAATTTTTACTAAACTTTCATTGAAACCTGAAAAAAAAAAAGATTACGTTAGCGCTGTGGTCTGTGGTGTTCATAATCTGTTCATAGTTACTAATATGTGTTCAACTGCTTTGCTCAAGTGAGCAGCCTCATCTAAGATACAGTTTGGCGTTGTGCGATGAGGAGAAAACATTTATCAATCTCAGGAAACGGAAAATCTTCAAAGCCATGAAATCTCATTATGGATTTGCTGCCCCAAAGAATTACAACGTGGTAAATTTTTCTCTACAAATAAAATTCAATTAATATCTATTCGTTGTTGTTGGTGGTTTTTTAAATTATTTTTAAAAAATATTCATTAAGCAAAGGAACATTTTTATTGAAAGTAGACCATAATCTAAAATCTTATATTGCTCAGGTATTGTTAGAAATATTTGAATAATAAAAGCTCGTCCCTTATAAATTTAATCTTCGCTTAAATTGTTTTAATTTGATCAGTATTTTTGTTCACCAGGTTCCTGTTATAGGTATCATAGGATCTGGAGGAGGTTTCCGAGCCATGGTTGCCTACAGTGGTGTAATGTCAGCTCTCTCAGAGCTTGGTATCATTGACATGGCCACATATATTGGTGGGCTCTCTGGCTCTGCTTGGTGAGTTATATAATACAGTGGTGTAATGTCAGCTCTCTCAGTGCTTGGTATCATTGACATGGCCACATATATTGGTGGGCTCTCTGGCTCTGCTTGGTGAGTTATATAATACAGTGGTACCAAGAGATACGCAATTAATCCATTCCGGTTGGCTTTCGTATTTTGGAATGTTTGTATCTCGAACTATGTTTTACATGTAAAATATGTAATCCATTCCAAGCCACTTAAAAACAACACTAAAAATTGACAATTTGTAAAACTACAGAAAAACAAAGTGTTATCCTCCAATTCTGACAAAACACATTATAAATCAAATAAATAATTTCTAAAAACCAATTAAGACATAATTTACAAAATGAAAAATAATATTTTTTACAAATGTACCTTTCGAGTGAGGCAATGTGGCGAAGTTTCGGACAAGGTGGTAGCAAATGGCAGCAGAAAACATTACAACATTATGTACAAGACACTTCACTTTATGAAAATAATATTTTATTTTCCAATCTGTCTGTCTATCTTTCTGTGTGTCTTTCTGTCTATCTATCTATTTATCTATATATCTATATTTATATCTATATATCTATCTCTCTCTCTCTCTCTCTCTCTCTATATATATATATATATATATATATATATATATTAGGGCTGTTGTCGATTAATTTAAAATTAATCGTTAACTTTTAAAAAATTACCGAATAATTAATCGGCAATTTTGATTAAAGCTAAACATAAGATGTATGGCGTCATAAAACTGAAAATTTCTAGGGAAATAACAAAAAAAACCATTATATAAATTTATTCATTTTTACCGAGATCTTTGCAATGCACTCCGGGGTTTTCTAGTTGTTTAGATAAATAAAACTTTTTGTTTTGCGCTTTCTAAATATCTTTTCTACTTTTCATTTACTTTGCCTCACTTCAACTGACATCTTCTTGTCTTATTATTTTTTTTAAAAATATTTTTTACTCTTCACCTATTTCTGGTCTCTTAGCAAGTGTTGATCCAAAAAACAAAAAACAAAACCTTGCTTTTGACATCATTTTACAATGTTTCTGAAATAATTGAGGCGTAGGTCATTGAAATGCACAAGATCTGTTGGGGGCGTGTTGCAGTCACCGGATGATCAATGTTGTCAGCTGCACCTCTTTTGTTTCTTGAATTTTTTGTTTGCATGTTTGAACAAAGTATTCTTCCAGTGGCCTTTCTAATCTTGGATTTTTCGTATCTTGAACAATTTATATCTCGGGGTACCTCTGCATTTTTTAAAGATCAAATCTTCCAAGTATCCAATGGCTTTTTAAAAGAAATGACGACATGTTTCTTTCAGGTATTTGTCTCAACTCTATTCACATCCTGACTGGCCCAACATCACACCAGGTGAACAGAGAGAGGAGATCAAGGATAATATATCTCATAGTTTTTTATGGTTGTTCAAGGCCCATGGCATTGCCTTTGTTAAAGAAATTTGGAAGAAAAGGAGCAGAGGAGAGCCAGTCTCCTTTACTGATTTATTTGGCCATTTAGTGGGAAACACACTTTTAAAAGATGTAAGCTTTAAGACAAGAGGTTAAACTGTTCTTCAAAATATTGTCAACAAACTTTTTAATTAAAAACAAAAACAAAACCATATGCATTTGGAATTGATTTAAAAACAAACATTTTGAAAAAAATAATTCCGAACATATTTATCGTTGAAATGTTGCTAAATATTCTCTTGTTCCCTTATTTCAGCGTCTTGATGCTAAACTTAGTGATCAGCGTAAAGCTATTGATAATGGACAAAGTCCAATGCCTTTGTACACATGTTTACATGTGAAGAAAACAGTATCAGCTATGGTGTTTCATGGTAGGTATTTTTTTTTTCTTAGCTTCTAATTGAAATTTATCATCTAATGGAAGTTTGTAAACATGTCTATTCCAAATGGCTTGAAATTGGATTATATTATTTCTTCTAAATGTTATAAATAATGAAAACTTCTTCATAATATAAGTCATATGAAGTCAACAATTAATGGAAAAAGAAATTAATAATTGTCTAATTTCTATTGGAAATCTTCCAGTATTTTGTGTAGCCAAAACTTTTGTGTATCTTAAATAATTAATGAAATTAATTATCTTTTCTAAAGAGAAGCCATTACTTATTTTAATTGTTAACATTAATAATTAGAAAAAAAAATATTTCAGAATGGATGGAATTTTCTCCATATGAAGTTGGTTTGCCAAAATATGGAGCATTTCTAAAATCAGAACAGTTTTCCTGCAAGTTTTTCATGGGCTGCATAATCAAAGAATTTCCAGAACCTCCTTTACATTTTCTGCAAGGTCAGTCTATTTTAAATTATAATTTTTTGTTTTAAGTTCGGCTGTCTAAAAAATACAGTACAGTAGTGTTGAAATTCGTCAATGGCACAAAATGCCATATTATTAATTTTTTTTTCAATCCAGTAGTTCAATTTTTTTTTTTTTTACTCGACAAATAATAATACTACTTGACAGTCCAGCACAAAACCAAACATATGGGAACCCTAAATTCAAGTCCTTTTAACATTCCTTTTCTTTTATTAATACTCTTGGATCAATTAAAAACACTTTAAATATTTTTAATTTATAATACCGGTTTGATGAGATATCCTCATTGAAATTTCCAGGAATATGGGGCAGTGCTTTCTGTATCCAGTTTAAACGTTTACTGCAGGATGACAAAAATGTTGACCCAGTAGAATTAATGAGAAGGGAACGTGAAGAGCTGGGTATGGATATGTTAATTTTAGACTAGATGTATTTGAATAATTAATAGTTCAGCATTTTTCTTTTAAATGATTGAAGAATATTTTGTAATCCTTTATTTAAAATTAAATTAAGTAAGATTTATGGTTAAGAAAAATGTGAATTAGGTTTATAATGGCTTGTGTATAAATATCAGATTTTAATAGTATTAATGGCAGTGAGGTATTTTAAAATGTTTATCATTTACTACGAAGAGGAAGAGCTGAAGAAAGACATGGCTGCTTGTGATGATGGTGAAAGTGAGTCTAGTGATGATGAAAATCAAGAAGAGAAAGGAACTCATGGAGAAGTAACAACAGGTAATCCTACTTATCATGAATATAGGCTACATAATATAGGTTATATTCAATAGCCTTTTAAAACGACGAGACAGGTATATAGTCACTCTTAAAAATCTTTTAAAATAAACAAAACTACTGATCCAGGTTATTAAATGAACTAAGCAAAGACTTTTCCCTAATCCTTGAAGTTCTTTTTCATGCCTCTCTAAACCAGGGTAAAATGCCCCAGGATTGGAAATTAGCCATTATAACTCCACTCTTTAAGAAAGGTGATAAAATCATACCCCTTTATTTACAGACCTGTATAACTTACTAGTATCACCTGTAAATTACTAGAACACATAATATATAGTACAATATAAACAAATCAAACCAAACTTAGGTTTTATAAAAATAAACTTTTACAAATGTAATAAAGATATAGAACTAAAATGCTACCCTACCTTGGTGAGATCCATACTAGAATATGTATCTTCTGGATAAAACCCATTAACCAAAAAAAACATTGATAAGTTAGAACAAATCCAAAAAAGAGCTGCCAGATTTATTACTGGAGAATATTCAAAACTGACAAGAATAACACCATTAGTTAAATCATTCAACCTTGAAACACTAGAGGATATAAGAACCAAGAATTAAGTAGTAATTATACATAAAGCAATTAATTCTAATTTAGAAATCAAACAAAAAGATAAATTATTACAACCCTCAGATAGACATAAAGATAAAAACACCTTTCTTATTCCGTATGCAAGAACAAACACACAAACGTTTTATTTCTTCCCGTACTAAATTCGGGCGTGGCATGGGTTGCAACAAATCTTCCATATTAAAAAAACTAACTAATTTAAATATTTATAACATTTAAGTTGTGATTAACATACAGTTTTCTTAAATATTGTTTTAATTATTATTATGGCTTTAGATTTACTTTTATTACCAATCATTGTTGTCATCAAATCTTGCAAACTAAACAGTATTTATGAATAAGCTTAGGATATAATAAACTTCTGATTAGTAGAAGAATTGCACCTTCTTCTGGCAAGACAGACCTACATACGAACCAAGACAGCATAGTGTGGTTTTCACAGTTAAGAACTCCTTCGTACCATCCATTGAAAACTTATCATCAGGCAAGGAGAAGATTGTCACTTTAAGACTCAGAACAGCTGCGGGCCCAGCAATCATGTTAGTGCGTACACTCCAACCCTCTATTGAACCAAGAGAGGGACCAGTTATATGGAGCGTTGGACCAGGCAAAATCCAGCATCCACAAAGAACAGGCACACTATCTCCTAAGAGATTTACATGTTAAAGTGGGAAGCAACCACGAACCCTGGCCGACATGCTTAGGTCTCTTTGAAAATAGAAAGATAAATGAGAATGGATAGAAGCTGCTGCAACCCTGCTGATCACGAGGCTCGTGTAAGACTTACTTTCTTTAAGTGCAATGATATAAACCAAGTTTTTTGGAGACACACTCGGTCTCACCAATGGCACCAGCTGGACTTCATCATCACCATGCGTGCACAACTGGCTAGCGCCCTACTAACCCGCCAGCTATCGCAGTGCTGACTGCGACACGGATCCCGCCCTAGTGGCCAGCAAGGTACGACTAATGAGAGAAATCTCTAACCACACCAACAAAAAGTGAGTTCCACGCATCAACACCTTCGGCGTGAAAGACCATGTGGAAAACACAGCTGTTCACAGACAAAGTCCATGAGGGTCTCTCGAAGTTGTCCCCATATGTCACCATTGACTCCAAATGGACACATCGCAGAGACATGATCTATACATCGCCTTTTGCAAAAGATCTCACAAAAAAAATATGGACTGGTTTGATTCACATTGTGACATATCACTGAAGCCAAAAAGCTTCTTTATCCTAAAAACTACAAATTAAAGCCTATAATCGACAGGCTGCATGCCTTAAAAACAGCCAAGTTGCAGCAGGCTATTTTAAATCCCGGAAAAAATTGGCTTTCCCCACACATACTTGCCATCATCAGACAGTTTCATGAAAATATGCAAATCACAGTGCAGTTCGGTGGAGATACGCCAGAAGCATTTCCAGTCAGCAGCAGAGTTAAACATTGTGTACACGCATCAACACTGTTTGCAATAATCTTCTCTATATGGCTTCGATATGCATTCAAGGATTCCAGTGATGGGTCTTGTTGCACATCAGAGCTCATGGAGGACTTTTCAACACAGCCTGCCTAATAGCCAATTTGGGAGCTACTCTCTGTGGGTGATGCGGCACTGATAGCACACACAGAAACTGGTTACACAAATTCATGTCAAAAATAAAATAGCTTTCACTTGAGATGCCTGTATCGCATAATTGGCATTAATGTCAGGATAAAGTGCCAAATATTGAGTCCTGGCGCGTGCCAATACCCAAAGCATGTTCTCAATCCTTAGTGAAAGACGCTTGAGATGGCTAGGACATATAAAAAGAATGAGCCCTGGTCGCATTCCCAAGAACCTCCTATATTGAGAACTGGGAACGAGGAAGACAGGTAGCCCACATCAGCGATTTAAAAATGCCTTCCAAAAGGATATGACAACTGCCAGAAAACGCAGAAGTGACTGGGAGTGTAAGGCAGAAGACCGATCTGCGAGGTGCACAGTTGTAAAATAGGCCGTCATAGTAGCCGAGGAGCAAAGGTTGGAGGAGGCTACAGACAGAAGAGCTAGGTATAAAGCCAAAACGTTGGGAAGCACATAAATCGTTTACAAAAGCTGTGGTAAAGACTGTCACTCAAGGATAGGACTGCACAGTCAGACGAAGAAATGCAACGGTGACGCAACAATGTTTCGCTAGATAGAATGATAACAAAGAGTTGTAGCATATGTAATTCAAGAGATTTATTAGAAAATATAATTAAATTTACAAAAAACTAAATATAAATTAACGTGATTTAAAACAGGTGGCTTACAGAGAAAAAGATCCAAAAGTACAAAGTTAAAACAAAAGTCATTCTGGGACTCTGTGGTCAGTAGTATGTTGGAATCAAGATGGTTTCAGGTTAGTAATATTTTTCTTATTACTTTGAAAAAATTAGGCATAAAATTGTGGGTAGGAACTAGTAATATACATTTGAATTCATTTGTTTTAAGAAAACCTAAAAATTAATTATAAATCACATTAGAATCAATTCAATTTTGGTGATGTTTTTTACATAAACTAATAGTATTCATTATTATATTAATTATTAATTTTAATTATTTATTTTAATAAATATATTCTTGTACATATATTAATAGCCTTAATTTTATATTTCTATTTAACTTTTTAAAATATAAAATGAACCTTGACACATGAAATAAATCTAAATGATTTAACAATGTTTTTAAAATTCTCACAGAGCATAGAATTAAGGGCTGCCCAAATTTTCAACTTTATGAGGGGCCTCTCTTTAAATAATGAGTTTCCATTCTCACCATTCACTGAAACAGAAGAGGCAGAAAATGAAAACAATAAAAGTAAATATTTTGTGGGTCTGTAGTTAAAGATGCATTGATTAGTAATTGTAGCAGCTGAATTGTGATTAAAACAAAAAATGTAAAGCCTTTGAAATGCATATACAAACATTTTGGGTAATGCCTTCATCAGCACAACTTCATTTTAAAAAATTTTAAGTACATGAATAACATTTAATTATTTATAGAAGGTAATATATAATGTAAATTTAATTTATATACTATCGGTTTTTAATTTGTACTGAATATGACATATTCAAAAACATTTACCTATTTATGTGTCAACTAATAAAGCTTTTTTTTTACATTAATAGTTTTAATTTTTAATGAAAAAAGCTGTTTCAGTATTTTTTTAATTGTTTGAAAACTTTATTGCAGCCTAATTCTGTACATTGAGTCAAAGATATAACAAAAGTTGAAGTGAAATGATGTAAATTAATTTCATCCCCAAAGACTTTTGTTAATATTTAATGTGCTTTATTATAATTACTTAAAGTACAAAATTATGAATTAAAAAAATATAAATAAAATTAAAGATTTACTAAATGTGTTGAAAATAGAAAAAAAGCAACCTTTGTTAAGGACTAAACAGTAAATACTCTTATCCAAAACATATTTTAGTTAGTAACCTTTCATTAAAGGCTTATTTTTCAATTTAGATTAAATAGTTTCAAACATTTTAAAAAAAAAAATTTAACTCTTTTTCTGAAGTGTTCTGACTTACTGTTTCTAGAGTATTCATAAAAAATATTTCCACAGAAACTTTTGAAAGCATTAATGACCCATATTCAACACATGTAAAGAAACTGTATGTTGTTGACAGTGGGCTGACTTTCAATTCACCATACCCAGTATTGCTCCGCCCACAGAGGGAGGTGGATATCATACTCTCTTTTGATTTTAGTGCTAGACCAAGTGATGACACTCCCCCTTTCAAGGTTTGTTAAAATTAAACTTTACTAAATTAGTCCATAATTTTATTCCCGGGAATAATATTATACATACATATTAGTAATGAACTCTTTAAAATTATATTTATATTACAAAAATTTGAATTTGAGTTAACGGTTCTTTTGTTTTTTTAAATAAATATTTGTGTTTCTTAATTGAATTAAATTTAATATCTTCCTAATACGTCAAGAAATTTATTGATGATTTGATAAGCTTTTCATATTAGAGTTAATGAGTTTTTTTCTTTTCTTTAAATTGAAATATGAAATGTGTTTACAGTTTCTTAGTTTTGTCCTCACTATCTTGTAGTCATATTTTTCATCAGATCTTAAGTATCATTATTGATTCAAATTTAAAAGATTATTTATATTTTCTTTATCTTACCAAAAGTCCATTTATCTACCTATTCAAACAGGAGCTCCTGCTAGCTGCTAAGTGGGCTGAGCTAAAAAAAGTGCCCTTCCCTCCCATAGATGTCAGTGTTGTACAGAAAGAGGGACTCAAAGAATGTTATGTGTTCAAACATCCCTGGGATCCCAACTGTCCAATAGTTCTACATTTCTGTCTGGTTAACATAAATTTCAAGAAGGAGTTAAGACCAGGTACATAATGACAAAATTAATTTTTAAAAAGAACGATTTTGAAATGATATCTATATTTACTTATTTTAAAATATAGTTCTTTAAAATAACCACTATTTATTTATATCACAAGTATAATAACAAAGATTTTCCCATTGATTGTCAATTGAAAAATGTTCCTTTTCTTTTTCAGGTGTTCCTAGAACTACTCAGGAAGAGGTGGACTTTGCAAACTTTAGTATATTTGATGATCCAGCCAGACCCTATTCAACATTCAAGTTCACTTACACAAACCTGGAATTTGAACGGCTTTCAAAGTTAATGGAATACAACACTTTACTGTGTAAGGACATGATTTTTGATAACATTGGCACCTGCATCAAGAGAAGGCGAAGATTTAGTATCCGACAACCATGTAAGAAAAAGGATATTGCAAGGCTTAGCTTGAAAAGCAATGTTAAGGCTGAAATGCTTGCAGAGTACATTTCATATTTAGAGACCTGCTCTGTTCCCAAGGAACCGTTTCAAAACGAATCTATAGATGAGGAGAATTACGATGAAACTGACGGTGCCCTATCTTTTCGGGATGTTGTTGGGGGGAAAATGAGACCATTCAGTTCACCAGAAAACTCTTTGGATGAGTGGAAAAAAAAATTAGAGTCAACACAAATTCGAAAGAGAATGTTGAGTTGTAATGCTGAGATGAACCAGGTGCTTGAAGAATCAGATGAGCAAGAGGAAAGTGCAGTGACCAGTAATATGCCAGGTAATGGGGCAGGAATGTTGACAAGATCGAGACCTGTGAAACGTAAGATGAAAACAGGGAAATCAAAAGAAATTGGTGATAGACTAGACAGAAACGTTATGAGTGACAGCCAAAGTTTTATAAATAGCCCAGGCCCCATCCAAACTAGTTCTGAAAAAAGTGAATCTTGTCATTCTACAAATTCTGATTCATTGAGTTCTCAAAATAAATTAGACCATCCTAAAACTGCATGTAATGATACATCCAAGTCTAATGGCTCAAACTTAGTGTCTGATGATGCATCTAATTTAAATGGATCTGATGGTGATTTTAATTCTCAGCTGGACAATGTAAGAGAAAAATTTGGTGTTCTTGAGACAGGGTTTACTGCTCAAAGCCGAAGAGCTCTAGCAAGGATGAAAAAAGAGCAAAGCATGTCAAGTGAATCCATTGACAAATAGTTAAGAAAGACAAATAAAATTATCATTCTAAGGGAGGTGAAGGCAACAACTCCATAGTTGCCAAACATCTTTTTGAATGGATTGATACTGATACTGATACTGATACTGCCAATCACGTAAAAAATTTTTGGAGAATGCTGCAAGTCAAATGTTTTAGAATTTTTTGAGGTCGAAATAAAAATAACTTATTGTTATTGTATTATTATTTATATTATTATTAATATTATTATTATATTATTATTATTATTATTATTATTATTATTATTATCATTGTAAACAGTTATGTTTTTATTCTTGAAATAGATGTATCCCAAATAATTCTTTGCTCCTTTGGTGTTCATATGTCATTTTGACAAATAGTGTGCTATTTAAAAGAGAATATTTGGTCTTCCTTTTGTTCATTTTTTCATTGATTTAAATAATTTCCACTTTCCAAACCCAGGTTTAAAAACATTTTAATTAAAAAGCAAGCAGCCAAGCTATGTATAATGACTCTACTTTATGAATTTTATTAAACTATTGACATTGATCTCATTTGAAATCCACTTGAAAATTGTTTCACTTTTTAAAAATATATATATATTTTGAATTGGAACAAATATAATCTGTGTAAATTTTGATACTATTCAATTAAGTAGGTGTTTTACTTATAAATAGAATCAATCTTATAAATTCCAGTCTATTTAAAAATGCTTACTTTTCTATAAAATCATGTAATGCTATATGGGATTCGATTGTTTAAATATTACATTAATGTAAATTATTTCTACTTTTCTAACTAAGCTGTATTGGAAGTGGTAATACATGATAATTAGCAAACTACTATTGCACAGTTAACCTAGCATGTAATAATTAATACATCATATCTTGATGCATGCCTCTTTGACAAAATATTTACTTCATTCACATTTTAAAAACAAACATGTCTCATTACTTGCTAATATTTGCTAACTTATTGGTATCAATACAAACTATTGAGTGTATAGTTTGGTTGCCCAACTATATTTTTTAAGTATTTTTTTAAAATTGATAATGTACAAATTTTTTAATTTGAAAGAGTTAAAAAAAAAATAATGAAATAGATCATTTGATTTAGATAACTAATTTTAAGGTTTATTGTCAATTATATCTCTACCAAACAGATGTAAATTATAACATTTTTTTAAAGATAAACCATATCGCTGCTTAAAAGAAAATGCATTTTCTTTTTTTTTTTAAATAGTTAAAAAATGATTATTTGGAAACAGTACTAAGTTGATGACAGTAAATATAAGTTCTATTACCAGTAGCATGTTTTAAGACAGAAATAATTTATTCATTATTATTATTTTTGCCCATAATCTATGCAAACTATTTTACTTATATAACAGCAACATTTCAAAGCCTCAATTGGCTTATAGCGTTTTTCGTACATTAAATGAAAGTTTGATTAATTATTGACAATTGCATTTTTTATACTAACAATGTTACATTTTATTTAGGCTTCCTTTTTGCCTAATTTTGATTGTCTGTGGCCTTTTGTAATGATATATACTTTTGCTTAAAATAATACAAAATTCTGTCATTTTTGCTAAAGCTTAATATTTTATTTGCATTTATAATCTAATGATTAAAGTTGTGTTAACCTATCTCAGTTTTAGAGCGGCAATTGATACAACTGAGGTAATTAGCTGCAGATTCTTGCTAAAAATTCCACTTATTGTAATTCATGCTGAGTTGCTGTTTTTAATTATAAAGGGTTATTATCTTTCACATTTATTGTAAAAATATTCATTTATAGAGAAATATGAATAAAAATATATTTTAAAAAAAAAATATATATATATATTTTTGTTGTATTTGTCATTACTTACATTCAATACTAACTTTTAAACTTAATCAGAAAAAGATATTTTCTTTTTAAAAAATAACTGATAAGTTGCTCAGTGTGGCTAAGACATAAGCAAGATTTTTTAGAATATAGTCATGACTGAATTTAATTATGGAATTGTGTTTTTAAAAAAAGGTCTCACAAAACTTTTTTGGGTTTAAGGCTACTTGCTAATCAAGATACAGGCTACATTTAGTTTGTCAACAATGAAAAAACAATAGCTAATTATAAAAAGAAGATATGTTCTTAAATGTCAAATTTTTTATTATTATTAGCTATACTTGGCGATTGCCAGGAAAAGGCAAGTTTTACTGGGCTGCACTTTCGTTGATAAATCCATAAAATGTTTCACATTTAACTTGAAATAGTAAAATATCATATAAAGGGTTTAAAATAGTAAACTTTGAAAGAATCAAATTTCCTTGAAAAACGTATTAGAAGATTGATTGTGTTAAGAGATGAAATCAGATAATGTTTTTATTTAAATTTAATTTAGAAAATGTGGACAAAAATATGTGATGAAACCTCCTCTTCGTTGTTTCACAACATGTTGCGCAAGCCTAAAGGGAGACAATTTGAACTTTGAAAATATGTATGTGTGTGTGTGCATGTCCTTTATGGCTAACTAAACCATTCACTCGATCGTCATGAAACTTTTGGAGACTGCTGAGTACGCTCAAAGGATGGTAACTGGCAACATTTGTTTTCAAAATTTAACTCTAATGAGGCGCCAGGGGCCCATAATGTCAATTGTTGCTTATATGCACTATGTAAAAATTAGTTTAAGCGTTAACCACTGTGTAAAGTGATGGATCTTCACCAAAATTTGTCTATAACAACTTGATAGCCAATATTAAAATTCTAAGGGGCACTGAACTCCTACAGAACACATTTCTGCGGGGCCAGGGATCCCAAATGTCTTTTTTCGTATATGTTTATGATATTTTCCCCAATCAATTTTTAACGATCTTGACAGTTAATGACAAATATATCCATTATTATACAGATTAAAATGAAAGGTGTTTTCAACTTGACATCTAGCACTGAATGGGCCCTGGGACCAATCATGTTATTTTTTTGTTTATATAAGCATAAGCTATAATATAAAAATAAGTTTATGCGTTAGCTTTTGTGTAAAAGAAGGAATCTTACCAAAATTTGTATACAAAACTTGATAGCCCATATTAAAATGCTATAGAGGACTGAGCTTCATACTTCCATTCCTTCGGGGCGGGGGCAACAAATGTTTTTTAATGCACGTTTGAATAATTTAATTAGCTAATCAATTTTGCACGATATTGAGATTTATAGCTAGAGTACACAAGAATGGCAATAAAAAAATGGTATTACTCATTTTGGAGCCGGACCCCTTAATATCTTTTTTTTCCCTCTTTTTTAAAACTTTTAAATTTATTTATCTGTTTGCTATGAAACTTGGACTATTTTTTTTTTTTGCACACTTCCGCGTAGGTTTCTGGAAAACTCGCAGGCTGATTTTAAAAATATTTTGACGTGAACAAAATCCACGTTTAAACTCTGGGATGGGGCGGGGGTGGGACTACACCATGTATTTCACGTATCTTGGGACACCAACCTGAGCTACGTCACTGTGTGACACCAACCTGAGCTACGTCACTGTGTGACACCAACCTGAGCTACGTCACTGTGTGACACCAACCCAAGCTACGTCACTGTGTGACACCAACCCAAGCTACGCAACTGTGTGACACCAACCCAAGCTACGCCACTGTGTGACACCAACCTGAGCTACGTCACTGTGTGACACCAACCCAAGCTACGTCACTGTGTGACACCAACCTGAGCTACGTCACTGTGTGACACCAACCCAAGCTACGTCACTGTGTGACACCAACCCAAGATACGCCACTGTGTGACACCAACCTGAGCTACGCCACTGTGTGACACCAACCTGAGCTACGCCACTGTGTGACACCAACC
>MUZC01004432.1:96490-113983 GCA_002072015.1 Radix auricularia | reverse complement strand
AGCTACGCCACTGTGTGACACCAACCCAAGCTACGCCACTGTGTGACACCAACCCAAGCTACGCCACTGTGTGACACAACCTGAGCTACGCCACTGTGTGACACCAACCTGAGCTACGCCACTGTGTGACACCAACCCAAGCTACGCCACTGTGTGACACCAACCTGAGCTACGCCACTGTGTGACACCAACCCAAGCTACGTCACTGTGTGACACCAACCTGAGCTACGTCACTGTGTGACACCAACCTGAGCTACGCCACTGTGTGACACCAACCTGAGCTACGCCACTGAGTGACACCAACCTGAGCTACGTCACTGTGTGACACCAACTCAAGCTACGCCACTGTGTGACACCAACCTGAGCTACGCCACTGTGTGACACCAACCTGAGCTACGTCACTGTGTGACACCAACTCAAGCTACGCCACTGTGTGACACCAACCTGAGCTACGTCACTGTGTGACACCAACCTGAGCTACGTCACTGTGTGACACCAACCCGAGCTACGTCACTGTGTGACACCAACCTGAGCTACGTCACTGTGTGACACCAACCCTAGCTACGTCACTGTGTGACACCAACCTGAGCTACGTCACTGTGTGACACCAACCTGAGCTACGTCACTGTGTGACACCAACCTCTGAGCTACGTCACTGTGTGACACCAACCTGAGCTACGTCACTGTGTGACACCAACCTGAGCTACGTCACTGTGTGACACCAACCTTAGCTACGTCACTGTGTGACACCAACCTGAGCTACGTCACTGTGTGACACCAACCTGAGCTACGTCACTGTGTGACACCAACCTGAGCTACGTCACTGTGTGACACCAACTTGAGCTACGTCACTGTGTGACACCAACCTGAGCTACGTCACTGTGTGACACCAACCTGAGCTACGCCACTGTGTGACACCAACCTGAGCTACGCCACTGTGTGACACCAACCTGAGCTACGCCACTGTGTGACACCAACCCGAGCTACGTCACTGTGTGACACCAACCCGAGCTACGCCACTGTGGGACACCAACCTCAGCTACGCCACTGATTGTTTAAGTGTGTGACCTGATTTTTTTATGGTTAGTCAAAGCTTCGGGTCTGTGTCGTGTGTTCTAAGAGGCTTCATAATGAATTTTTAAAAAATAAGTTATCCCCTTCATTAGCCTATATCTTTCTACATGAACTAATTTATTGGTGGTTATTATTGGGTTTCTGTGACAGTTTTCATTCTAGATTGTGGGTTATTTATATTCGGTTTGCTTAGACACTGTAAACGTTTTTGGTGCTCAGGCCCCTGGATTAAACAAGAATGAAATTATTTGAGGTAGCCCACAATGTATGCAGTGCCAAGATGCTTATTTATTTATTTCCTAAACCTAGTGCGTTTTCAATTCAGTTGTTTGTCATTTTTTAATCAACATATAAAAATATGATTTATAATTTCTTGGCAAATAGCCAACACTAAAAATGTGTCTCTCGGGGCAAGCGCCCCTTTTGCCCCCAATTTGTTACTCCGCCGGCTAAGCTTATGATTGTTGAATATCCATCAATCATATACAAATGAATATTGTGGGGGATTTGTTGTTCAGGGGGGATCCCAATCCACTCTTTGCCACAGAAATCAACAAAGCTATCATAGAACCTTTGCTGGATCACAGGGGCTGTCCATAAACTACGTCACGCCACAGAGGTGGTGGAGGGGTGTAAAAGTGTGATAGGGGGATGGGGGTGTCCGATCATGAGTGACGTCACGTTGTTTTTTTTTTAAAATTAAATTCTGTTCATCAAACAATTATTTTTGCTCCGAGATTTGTGACAGTTAATGACAGGGGGGAAGGGGGATTTGAAATTGTTTTTTTTTTTTTAAATAGCGTGACGTACTTTATGGACGGCACCACAGGTATATAGGAACACTCGACAGCTTCTGAATGGTTGAGTGCTGGTCTCAGGCAATATATTCTTAATAAAACTACCTATCTTGCTTTTTTCAAGTTTCACTTATTGATATACGCTTTGCAATAATAACATGGCAATTGTGTCTGTTTAAAGCCACGATCCTTATTAAATTCTGGGGCAGTTTTGAATGCTTTGGGGCCATCCATAAATTACGTCACGCTATATGGTTAAAATTTACATGGATTTTTGTTCCTCTTCCAAATAACTTTTTAAAAAATGTGAAGCAATTCTCACACAGGCTACAGATGAACAAGGGGATAATTGTCGTACCATTCTAAAAATTCCGATTCACTCATTTCAGAATCAGGTTGGATGTAGGTGTTTAAATTATTTTGGCCGTCACTCATAATATCAACAGTGTCTTTTGAGTTCTCTGGTTTCATCCTCGGTTTCACAGGTCTCGATCTGGTCAACAATCCTGACCCATGTCCTGGCATGTAAGTGGTCAGTGTACTCTCCTCTAGCTCATCTCCTTCTTTGAGTACAATTGTGGGGAAAGCCACAACTTTTCTGTGTTCACATTGCAGTTTTAAAATATTTGTTTAATTAAAAAAATTTCTTTCAAAATATATTTTAAAAATAAAAGTTTTAATGAATGTTGACTGAAAAAAGGGTTGCACATAATGTGGGTTTCATTTAAAATTTGAAGCTTTGGTTTCTGAAAAATTGTGTTCTGATTGGTTGGTGATGGAAATTGATGGTAAAAATCCTCATTTCAAAGTTTTTACTTTTATTTAAGTTTGTAGCTGATTATTTTAAAGTTTAAATAAAAATGGCAACAAGTTACATGTAAATTAAAATATAAAGAAGAAAATGGAAATTAAGAGAATGGTAAGAGGACTTTGCAATTATAGATAAATACAATAAGCCTACATGGCTAATCTGACATAAACCACTAGCAAATTACAAGTCTAGAATAGAAGCAACTATGAAAAAGTCATACAGTGTTTGCATTGTGTTATCCATTGCAATATGAATTCAAATAAAAGCAAGATTGCTGAGTAAAAGTCTAAATTTGGTCAGTAGCAGACGCTACCTTCTAATTTAGCAAAGAAGACATCACTTAAACTGAGGCAAGTTATGCCATCCCATGGAATATATTTCATGCTAAATGACCTCCTTCTGATGGGGACTTATTTAAGAAGAATATTTAGGAAATAATTACAATATTACATCCACATAATTCCTGACTGTGGAACTGATATCACATATTCCAGTGTTACGCTACACCACTTAGAGATGTATTTCAGAGATTAATGTGGATATCGAGGCAAAATGAAAAACGATTTAAAGATATGTGTGGCATTCAGTTAGGCTTTTGGCGAGTCAACAGATATTCAAGATACACCATAATTGGTGGTGAAAGTTTGCTATGTTTTATTAGACGTGGTTGTAAAAACTGAACTAAGTGGAACTGAAAGATACTACACATGGTTATGCCAGAAGTAAAATATCCTCAACTGAAGAAAGCTAATGACCATTTTCGGTACAACCTACTCCACCATGAAGTTCATAAAATCAAAGCTTTCAATAACAAAACATCTGACAGAATTTCTTTGCCACACAACTACTAGCACCACAATTACAAAAACCACAACTACTAATACCACAACTACTAGCACTACAACTATAAACGCCACAGCTACTAGAACCAAAGTTACTAGCACCACAACTACTAGCACTACAACTATTAACACCACAACTACTTGCACCACAATTACTAGCCACCAACAGATTTAGAGAAAGTGTCTAGTTCATAGTCTTCTGAGGAGCCACATGACAATTAATGTTCACTACTATTATTTTACACATTGAAATATTTTTTAAGTCTGTAAATGTAATGCACACATCTCTTCACAATGCCGTTAGGGTTAAAACAATGCAAATGTTTAAATAATTAAATTCAAATAAAAAATTTATTTCTAAATGAGAAAGAAATGTTTCAATGCGGCTCTATACAATTTTAAAATTGTTAAAATGGCTTTCAGCTACTAAAATATCTGGCCGCTGCAGTTTAAGTACCTATCTCATCTCAAAAGTCAACCTCTGGAACTTTTGTTGAATCTAAATTTTCATCAAACTCATTCAAAGAGCTTTCCTGGTAAACTAAGTGGTCTCCTTTTGCCTGAAGGTATATCCCGAAAATATTGGGTAAAATCAGTTTCATCACACTCTTCCTCCTCTTTAGATTCATTTTGAAGCTTGTCACCATTTTCACTGATACCAGAGACCTTCTCCAAAGATGCAATGTATTCTGCAAGCTTTTCAGCTTTATCATCATTGTTCCAGCTAAGCCTTGCAACATCCTTTTTCTTACATGGTTGTCGAATACTAAATCTTCGCCTTCTCTTGATGCAGTTGCCAATGTTATCAAAAATCATGTCCTTACACAGTAAAGTGTTGTATTCCATTAACTTTGAAAGACGTTCAAATTCCAGGTTTGTGTAAGTGAACTTGAATGTTGAATAGGGTCTGGCTGGATCATCAAATATACTAAAGTTTGCAAAGTCCACCTCCTCCTGAGTAGTTCTAGGAACACCTAGAAGAGAAATATATAATTTTTCATCTGATAATCATTAGAAAAATGTTAATATGATACTTTGTGGTGAAATAAAAATCTTGTAGCAATTATCTTAAAATACTAGATTTTAATAAAAGTATTGATATCATTTCAAAAGTTAATTTTTTTTTTTAAATGGGTATTTATGAACCTGGTCTTAACTCCCTTTTGAAATTTATGTTAACCAGACAGAAATGTAGAACTATTGGACAGTTGGGATCCCAGGAATGTTTGAACACATAACATTCCTTGAGTCCCTCTTTCTGTACCACACTGACATCTATGGGAGGGAAGGGCACTTTGTTGAGCTCAGCCCACTTAGCAGCTAGCAGGAGCTCCTGTTTGAATAGGTAAATTAAGTTGTCTTTAGTCAAGACATACAAAATATAAATATAAGCTTAAGTTCAAATGATTAACTATGACTACATGATAGAGACCGTCCATAAAGTACTTCATGCTATTTTTGACAATTTTGAACTCCCTTCTCCCCCATCACAAACTGCCACACATCTTGGACCCCCCCCCCACCCTAAAGTCTCACACTTTTGAACAAAAATCATTTAATTTCTTTTTATTAACAATACAATAAAAATTTAATATATAACACTGTGACCTCCAACATGGCTTGACACCCTTTCCCCCCTATTGAGTGTGACATCGTTTATGGATGGCCACATAGTGTGGACAAAGTTAAGAAACTGTAAGCACATTTCATAAAATTAAATAATAAAATAAACCTATATATTACCAATATTTACTATAAAAATCTTAGCAAATCTTCAGTTAATCCTGAAATAGGGATCATATCTAATTGATTTTAAAAATTTTAATTACTAATGTAAGTTCTGTTACTTACCCTATAAATGTGATGTTTTCAGTTAATATATTATTTTTATATTTTAAAGTTTTTATTATTTTTGTTATTTAGTTTATAGAAAGCAGGGGGGAAATCTATTGGCAAGTTTATTTTTTAGCACTATTTAACATAAGGATTTCAAAAAGGTCTAAATATTATTTTCATGTGTTAAAACCCTTAATTATTACATGTGAGGTACTTTTCTATACTGATGCTCCTTCTAAACAGAAGATAATTGTGTCCGCAGACCATGTTGGTCTGTTGGGAAGTGATGCAGTGTTCACAGGACATGACTATGAGTGTTTCACACATTCCCCAGCTGCCTGTAATTTCCTAACTGGCATTATGTACCCGTTCAGAGCTGGGTAGACTTAGGGACGTCCTAGGCGCCAGGAATAAATCCTTCCCTTCACATTTATTTAAACCCATGACCATCAGTACACCAGCCGAGTGCACATGCCACTTGGCCACCATTTGGTAGATATTAGATTTTGTTCAATTAAGAGGAAAATTTAAGACACCAAAATTACAAGAAAATTAAATCTTTTATAATTTTTATAATATAAACATTATTTTCATGATTTTATTCCTGATTTTTACATAAAATATCATTCCTTAGTAAAAGTTAAGGATTTATTTCATAAAAATATTAAGATCATTAATAGGGTCAATTTTAACAAACCTTGAAAGGGGGAGTGTCATCACTTGGTCTAGCACTAAAATCAAAAGAGAGTATGATATCCACCTCCCTCTGTGGGCGAAGCAATACTGGGTATGGTGAATTGAAAGCCAGACCACAGTCAGCAAGATGCATTTTCTTTAAGTGGGTTGCTAATGAGTCATTAACGCTTCCAAAAGTTTCTGTGGAAAAATGTTAATTAAATTAAATACTCCAGAACACCTTGAAGAATGTTTAAATGTTTTAATTTTATATTTGGTAAAACTATTTAAATATCAAATGAAGAATAAGCCATTAATGTAATGTTATCAGAAGTAAACCTTTAATGAGAGTATTTACTATTTAGCCTTTTAACAAAGTGTATATCTTTTCTGTTTGCAACTCCTTTAGTGAATTTTTGTCTTTTCTTTTTTTTTTAATTGTCATCTTAATGTTATGGTTACAAGTAAAAAAAAAATTGCTTTAAACTGTAAACAAAAATTTATAACAAAGAAACAAAATTGCATGTTGTCATTTAAACCAGCTTTTATGTCTTTGAGTCATTGTATAAATAAAAACAAAATACCGAAATGATTTGTGTGATTGAAACAGTTAATGTAGAAAGCTTAATTAATGGACAAATACATTGGTAGATTTAGGCAAGTATATACATCATAATAAAACTTACATTCTATTTCATTACTTTATTTCTTTATTTGTTGCACTAGACAAATGGTCATCAGTGTATTTGTCAATTAATGAAGCTTTATATTAGTTGTATCAATCACAAAACCAGTTTCCACAATTATCAATCTATTGCATCTTGTTGAGTCCCTCTAAATCCCTTTTTAGAACCTCTGAAAAATCACACGCTATGACATTTTTACAAAATCTTAAATGAATCAAATAAATGTTTACCTTTACTATATTCTTTTACCTCCTCTTCTGTTTCAGTGAATGGTGAGAAAGGAAACTCAGTATTTAAAGAGAGGCCCCTCATAAAGTTGAACAATTGGGTAGCCCTTAATTCAATGCTCTGAGAATATTAAAGAAATATTTACATTATTGAGATTTACCTCTTGTGTCAAGTTTTATTTATACGAACAAGTTTAATAGAAATAATAAAGTAAAAATCATAACCTAGAAACTTATTTTAAAAATGTATTATTATTTATATTTTTTATGATCACTTTAAATTTTGTGATAATTTTATGCAAATTAAAATAATTTTGATGTTATATTCTAACTATTTGATATACTGAATTTAAACGAATGAATTCAAATGTATAAAAGCTATTTTAACTTTCTTTTTTCAAAGTAATCTAAAAAGTTTTACTGACCTGAAACCATCTTGATTCCATCATACTAGTGGCCACAGAGTCCCAGAATGATTCTCGTTTTAACTTTGTACTTTTGGATCTTTTTCTCTGTAAGCCACCTGTTTCAAATTATGCAAATTTATTTTTAATTTTCATTTCAATCTTTTAGCCAGACTAAAATCTTTAGTAGAATAGAAGATATTTTCTGATTTATCCTTTATATTTCAGATGTTTCTTCCATTCTTTAAAGATAATTATCACATCCTATGCTTATCCATGCTTACTTTCTAGTTTTGCAAGATTTAGCTGCTGACTACATTGAGAGGCAATTTTTAAAAAAACTAAATCCTTAAATATAATTTAAAACAATTTTATATTGGATGCAAGAAAATTGTGAGTTAATTTGAACATTGATGTATTATATTGACCAAAAAAAATCTTACTATGTAATGTTAAGCAATAATAATGAATCTAACTTAAATGACCTATTATGTATAACCTAAATTTTTTATAAAGTAGATACCTGTTGTTATTTCCCCACGAGTTCCTTTCTCTGGTTGATTTTCATCATCACTGGACTCACTTTCATCATCATCACAAGCATCCATATCTTTCTTCAGTTCTTCCTCTTCATAGAGGATTGAAAAAAATTCTTTACTTGCATTAAAATTTTATATTTAATTCAAAATTTGTTAAAACCAAATTCCAAATTAAAGATTTTTGTTATCCGTTACACTTGTTGAATTTTACGTTTTGTTTTTTTTTTTTTGTTGTTTTTTTTTAAAGTACAACAGAATTATTTCTTTAACCAATTTTAAAAATGTCAATTAAAATTATGACCTTAAATTATTTTTAAAAATTTGGTCCAAAATTAAAATGTCCATACCCAGCTCTTCACGTTCCCTTCTCATCAATTCTATTTGGTCAACATCTTTGTCATCCTGCAGCAAATGTCTAAACTGGATACAGAAGGCATTGCCCCATATTCCTGAAGTTTGTAATCAGAGGATCTCATCAAACCATTATTAGAACTTTGAAAATATTTTAAGTTCTTTTACTTTTTCAAAGTCTAATATAAAGAAAACAATTTTTAAAGTGACTTGAAACGGAAAATATAAAGTTAAAATTTACTGAAATTTACTGACCTTGCAGAAAATGTAAAGGAGGTTCCGGAAATTCTTTGATTATGCAACCCATGAAAAACTTGCAAGAAAACTGTTCTGATTTTAGAAATGCTCCATATTTTGGTAAACCAACTTCATATGGGGAAAATTCCATCCATTCTGAAATATTTTGTCCAATGTATTATTGGTAACAATTAATATTGAGTTGTGGATTCTTTTTCAGAATAATAAATAAATTATTTGAAATTTCTCGATTAATTGTTAAAAATTTGAAAACGATTAAATTATTTTTAACGATTACTATTTTAACGATAACATCACTTACACATTCTAAAACAAATAAATCTAAACATCTTATCTTATACAGACGATCCTTCTATGCAGAAGATAATTGCGTCCACAGACCATGAGAGATGATCTGTTGGCAAGTGATGCAGCGGTCACAGGCCACGTCTATAGGGGTTCCACGCATTACCCCAGCCGCCTAACTATTGTCTAGTGAGGTACCCATTCGGAGCTGGGTGACTCGGGGACTCCTCAGGCCCCGGGAACAAATCCTTGCCTTCGCGTGGATTTGAACTCGTGACCATCGGTACGACAGTCGAGCGCGCTACCTTTCGACCACCGCGTCCCACCGCTTTAAATTATTTAAAGCCAAAAGGTAAAAAAAAAAAAATGATAATAAAAAATTGCGGCCGATAAATAATAATAACAAATTTCCTAATGATTACACAAAAAGTTTTGGTTTTAAACTGACGGGAATGTTCGAAATGTTGATACATTTTTCCAACCTTGTTTCTAGCAATTCTCCTACTTATCAAACCAAATGAAAAACGTTTTAAGCTAATGACAGTAATGGAGTCTAAATCAGAGACAGAAAACGACAACAGCTCTTCTGCTGAATTACTACGTCATCAAGACCGTTTTGTCCATAACAGTTAACTCTGCTCTATAGAAATGATTGTTCAGCTCGGCTGGTTATATTTTCAATTAGACCCACTCATTACATGAACCTAATAACGTCAATACGCTTTTCTTTTTGCGCAGTTCGTTAAACGATTACACATAAAGGAGACATTCCCGTTTCATTTAGATTTTGAACAAGAAGAATATGTGTTACTTATGGCAACATACATTTGATTTTTTGATTGTAATCGAAATTAGCCGTTAATTAATCGTTATTTTTTTTTAAATCGATTAAATTAAAATTAATGGTTAACAGCACAATTTTAAAAAATATTTAGGAAAGCAAATAAATTTGTATATTAAAAAATATTGAACAATTTAATATGAAAAACAGTTTAAAATTTCTTGTTTCATTACGTAGGCCTATTTACTTCACAAGGCTAATATTATAAAGAATCATTATTTATTATAAAGTATAATTATTTGATAACTTTTACAACAAAAAATATAATCAAATTTTAAGCAAATTGGATTAGAATTGTTTTAATAAGAAGCATAAATTTGCAGTTTTTTTTTTAACATACAGGCTCTTATCACCTACCATGAAGCGCAATAGCTGAAACAGATTTCTTGACATGTAAGCATGTGTACAAAGGCATCGGACATTGTCCATTGCTAATGGCTTTACGCTGATGACTAAGTTTAGCATCAAGACGCTGAAATAAATGTGTTCTGGATCATTGTTTATGAAAAAAATTCAAATTAATTGATTTTGCACTAAGTAAAAAAAATCTAATAAATTAAAATTGTACCAACAATGCAAACAAGAAAAGTTTAACCTCTTGTCTTAAAGCTTACATTTTTTAAAAGTGTGTTTCCCACTAAATGGCTAAATAAATCAGTAAAAGAGACTGGCTCTCCTCTGCTCCTTTTCTTCCAAACTTCTTTAACAAAGGCAATGCCATGGGTCTTGAACAACCATAAAAAACTATGATCAATATTGTTCTTGATCTCCTCTCTCTGTTCACCTGGTGTGATATTTGGCCAGTCAGGATGTGAATAGAGCTGAGACAAATACCTGAAAGAAACAGTTTTTAAAATGTATAAAGAAAGCTATAGGATAACTAGAAGTTATGTTCTTTTACAACTATTATATAACTCACCAAGCAGAGCCAGAGAGCCCACCAATATATGTGGCCATGTCAATGATACCAAGCTCTGAGAGAGCTGACATTACACCACTGTATTATATAACTCACCAAGCAGAGCCAGAGAGCCCACCAATATATGTGGCCATGTTAATGATACCAAGCACTGAGAGAGCTGACATTACACCACTGTAGGCAACCATGGCTCGGAAACCTCCTCCAGATCCTATGATACCTATAACAGGAACCTGGTGAACAAAAATACTGATCAAATTAAAACAGTTAAAATAAACTTTCAAGTGGTAAAAAGACTACCATTTAATAACCTAACATTTCAAATAATACCTGGACAATAAAATATTTCACATAACACTTTCCTTTTAAATAACAATATTCATTATAACATTGAATAACCATTCCTAGAAGAAAATGAAATGAATATTATTTGTAGAAACAAATTTACCTCTTTGTAATTTTTTGGGGCAGCCAAATCATAATGAGTTTTCATGGCTTTGTGGATATTCCTTTTTCTGACATCAATAAAAGTTTTTTCCTCATTGCACAAAGTCAAACTGTATCTAAGATCAGGCTGCTCACTATATAATATATAGTAGAATAGTTAACCACCTTGACAAATATAATGCCCTATGCCCACATCAACATGGCTTTAGAAAAAACAGATCATGTGAAACACAATTAATAGGTCTTATAGATGAACTATCAAAAGGCTTAGACAATAATGATCAGATAGATACAATATTACTAGACTTCTCAAAAGCATTTGACAAAGTTCACCACCTTAGTTTACTTAAAAAACGTAAATACTTTGGAATCTCAGGTCCCTTACATCACTGGATACAAGATTTCCTATTGGGTAGGGAGCAAACCGTAATAATTAATTGATCTAAATCACACCAATAAAGGTTAACTCAGGAGTTCCACAAGGAACTGTCCTAGGTCCCTTACTATTTTTAATTTATATAAATGACTTACCCAACAATATCTCAACAGGAACTAAAGTTAGGTTATTTGCTGATGATTGTATAATCTATAGAACAATTAAATCAGAACAAGATAGCAACATTTTACAAAAAGACTTAGATGAATTAATAAAATGGGAAACTAACTGGAGTATGTCCTTCCACCCAGAAAAATGTCAACTGTTAAGAGTAACAAAGAAAAAGAAACAAATAAATTCAAAATATTTCATTCATGGAAAAGAACCAACCCAAACTAATGATGCAAAATACTTAGGAGTCATAATAAATGAGAAACTATCATGGAATCCCCATGTCAATGAAGTTATCAAAAAATAAAACAAAACCTTAGGCTTTATAAAAAGAAACTTTTTACAAATATAATAAAGATATAAAACTAAAATGCTACCTCACCCTGGTGAGACCTATACTAGAACATGCATCTCCTGTATGGGACCCATTCACCAAAGAAAATATTGATAAACTAGAACAAATTCAAAAAAGAGCTGCCAGATTCATTACTGGTGAATATTCAAAACTGACAAGAGTAACACCATTAGTTAAATCATTAAACCTTGAAACACTAGAAGATAGAAGAACCAAGAGTAAATTAGTAATTATATATAAAATTTCCACTTAAGAATAGATTCAAATTTTTGAAATTCGGTCGGCTTTAGATTAGGCCGGATTTATGAAGTGAAATCCGACCGGATTCGGAGTCAGATTTTTTAACGGATGGATTCCAGATTTGTTGGAGCTGGACCCAAAATCCAGGACACACCCCTAATTAAAAGAACTATCATATTATTAAAAGGAATTTATTAGTAGAATAGTTAATTGTCCAAAAATGTCACAGTTATTCCACGAAACAGTAACTAAATCAAAATCGAATTTGAAAACAAAAATTGCAAAAATTATACTTGAGAGCCATAAAAAGCACATAATTTATCTGCTACCTTTTCATTTACAATGGGTTAGGTCAAGTTTGAGAATTCTTCCGATTATGCATTCTATTGACTCAGGATAAGAAGTAGATGAGCGAAACTTGACCTCACCCAGTGATTAAAAAATTAAAAGGAAACACAACAATTTGACTAAATAAAAGACTAGATTGACAAATTATTTGACCAACTCTTGTTCTACATTGAATCTGTTTATTATGGTCCTGTGAATTATGTTTAATTCAAAATATTCACTGGAGATCATCTTACTATGGTGACGTGAAGTGTTCATTCAAAGTTACGACTGGCATCAATATTTTACCATCATCGTTTCCTGGAAAGATAATGCAGACAGATCAACTCATCCTCATCTTGCCACCCAACAGCCTCTTTAGGTTCATTTTCTCTTTAGACAATAACTGCCACGGGCTCTCTTTGCCTTCTAGCATCGATTCTAAAAGGACGAATGCATTGTAACGAGTTGATTCTTTACCAGTTTGGGGGTGCACATTCTACTGAGCCCAAGTTCTGTGTTTTCCTGCATTTTTCTTCAACATCGTTTATGGGGCAAAATATAAGTGACATACTTTGCATATTCGATCAAGTAAGCTGGTCTGTAATGATGGACAATAAAGATCATATGGTTGTACTTAAAAAATTTTATTAGGCAAAATGTCATCAAATTTAAGAGTTTGTGCCACAAACGATTAAGGAGACCTATGAAAATCTACATCTGCTCTTTCTGAAGCTCTAAGTCCATCCATTGTTTGGTTGATTAGGATTAGAGTAGCAAAGAATCTCGAAGGTAAAACGTTAAAATATGAGCTTCGTACTTTGTCGTAACATTTTATGTCCTGATATTTCACAATTTGAGTAAAATATTGGCATGATTGTCAAATCATTCCTGATCCTTCGATATCAGTCCCGCTGCATCCCATTCAGATTGATGAACAAGACATTCAGGAGATACGCGTTTCAGGCTATTTCGACATAAAACTAATTCATATGTTTCAAAAAATGAAAAAAAAAAAATTTTTAAATGTGTGACATCACACATGGCCGAACTCCCCTCCCCCTGTCATAAACTGTCACACTTTCTTACAACCCTTCCCGGGGGCCTTCCCGCCTGGGAGGGTGACGTACTTTATGGACGTCCCCTATGTTAAAAATAGTAAGATGTAAATTAGGCCAGAAAGATAATACAATAATTATTTTCTGCATGCAGCTCATCATGATAAACATAATTTAAGCAACTAAAATATTTTCTTACTTTGTTATTGGGCTTACACAGAAATTCTCTGAAAACACACTTGGTACTTACTTCATTACAGCCAAGATTACTATATCCACTTCAGATGTCTGTTGACAAAGTAGTCATCATTTTTACCTTTACACATAACTTTATGAAATTTGGTAATGTATGTTTAAAAATTAATCTATTTAAATAAATAAATAACAATGGTACAAAATAATTAAACCAAAAAAAACAAAAAACAAAAATAAAATAACTGGTGAATAAAAAGAATACCACAATATCAGAAGAAAAAACTAGTCAACTACCTCATTAAAATGTAACGTTTTCTCTATCTCTGTGCCTATGCGCAGTGGTTCCAGGGGTACAGACAAAGAACCCAGATGTTCATCTGTACCGTAATTAGCATCCATTAAAGACAGTTCTAGAAAAGGAATACATTTTTACATCAATATCCGGGTCATTACATTTAGATCTGAGTCGTTATATCTGTTGACTGTTTTTATTCCACTTGTATTTGTATAAATAAAAGTACATAACAAAATTGAGTTTTTAAAATTTATATGGCAAAAAACTGACAACCATTGACACCCCATTATATCCCATTTTACGACCAATCAGATCAGACTTAATATTATACACGTTACTAGAGGGCGTATTTCTTTTGGCCGTCAACTTATGTAATTAACGTCAACTTCTCATCTACTCGTCGTGATGTCAACCGTCCACTAAAAATTTGTTGTTGTTTTTAAATAAAAAGTGACGTCTCTAATCAACTTCCTACCTCGCCTATTGTCCAGAACTCATCTATTTCCAGCACTCACCCAGTGTCCAGCACTCACCTAGTGTCCAGCACTCACCCAGTGTCCAACACTCAACTAGTGTCCAGCACTCACCCAGTGTCCAACACTCACCCAGTATCCAGCACTCACCTAGTGTCCAGCACTCACCCAGTGTCCAACACTCACCCAGTGTCCAGCACTCACCCAGTGTCCAACACTCACCCAGTGTCCAACACTCACCCAGTGTCCAACACTCACCCAGTGTCCAACACTCACCCAGTGTCCAACACTCACTCAGTGTCCAACACTCACCCAGTGTCCAGCACTCACCCAGTATCCAGCACTCACCCAGTGTCCAGCACTCACCCAGTGTCCAACACTCACCCAGTGTCCAGCACTCATCTATTGTCCAGCACTCACCCAGCATCCAGCACTCACCCAGTGTCCAGCACTCACCCAGTGTCCAACACTCACCCAGTGTCCAGCACTCATCTATTGTCCAACACTCACCCAGTGTCCAGCACTCACCCAGTATCAAGCACTCACCCAGTGTCCAGCACACACCCAGTGTCCAACACTCACCCAGTGTCCAGCACTCATCTATTGTCCAGCACTCGCCCAGTATCCAGCACTCACCTAGTGTCCAGCACTCACCCAGTATCCAGCACTCACCCAGTATCCAGCACTCACCCAGTGTCCAGCACTCATCTATTGTCCAGCACTCAACCAGTGTCCAGCACTCACCCAGTGTCCAGCACTCATCTATTGTCCAGCACTCACCCAGTATCCAGCACTCACCCCTGTCCAGCACTCACCCAGTGTCCAACACTCACCCAGTGTCCAGCACTCACCCAGTGTCCAGCACTCATCTATTGTCCAGCACTCACCTAATGTCCAGCACTCACCTAGTGTCCAGCACTCACCCAGTGTCCAACACTCACCCAGTGTCCAGCACTCACCTAGTGTCCAACACTCACCCAGTATCCAGAAATCACCCAGTATCCAGCACTCACCCAGTGTCCAGCTCTCATCTATTGTCCAGCACTCACCCAATGTCCAGCACTCACCCAGTGTCCAGCACTCACCCAGTGTCCAACACTCACCCAGTGTCCAGCACTCATCCAGTGTCCAGCACTCACCCAGTATCCAACACTCACCCAGTGTCCAACACTCACCCAGTGTCCAACACTCATCTATTGTCCAGAACTCACCCAGTGTCCAGCACTCATCTCGTGTCCAGCACTCACACAGTGTCCAGCACTCACCCAGTATCCAGCACTCACCTAGTGTCCAGCACTCATCTATTGTCCAGCACTCATCCAGTATCCAGCACTCACCCAGTATCCAGCACTCACCCAGTATCCAGCACTCACCCAGTGTCCAGCACTCATCTATTGTCCAGCACTCACCCAGGGTCCAGCACTCACCCAGTGTCCAGCACTCATCCAGTGTCCAGCACTCACCCAGTGTCCAGCACTCACCCAGTATCCAGCAATCACCCAGTGTCCAGCACTCATCTATTGTCCAGCACTCACCCAGTATCCAGCACTCACCCAGTGTCCAGCACTCACCCAGTGTCCAGCACTCACCCAGTGTCCAGCACTCACCTAGTGTCCAGAACTCATCTATTGTCCAGCACTCACCTAGTGTCCAACACACACCCAGTGTCCAGCACTCATCTATTGTAAGGCACTCACCTAGTGTCCAGCACTCACCCAGTGTCCAGCACTCACCTAGTGTCCAGCACTCACCTAGTGTCCAGCACTCACCCAGTATCCAGCACCCACCTAGTGTCCAGCACTTATCTAGTGTCCAGCACTCAACTAGTGTCCAGCACTCACCTTGTGTCCAGCACTCCCCTAGTGTCCAGCACTCACCCAGTGTCCAGCACTCACCCAGTGTCCAGCACTCACCCTGTGTCCAGCACTCACCTAGTGTCCAGCACTCACCCAGTATCCAGCACTCACCCAGTATCCAGCACTCACCTAGTGTCCAGCACTCACCCAGTGTCCAACACTCAACTAGTGTCCAGCATTCACCTAGTGTCCAGCACTCACCTAGTGTCCAGCACTCACCCAGTATCCAGCACTCACCCAGTGTCCAGCACTCACCTAGTGTCCAGCACTCACCCAGTGTCCAACACTCAACTATTGTCCAGCACTCACCCAGTGTCCAAAACTCACCCAGTATCCAGCACTCATCTAGTGTCCAGCACTCAACTAGTGTCCAGCACTCATCTAGTGTCCAGCACACACCCAGTGTCCAGCACTCACCCAGTGTCCAGCACTCACCCAGTGTCCAGCACTCACTTACTTTCCAGCACTCACCTAGTGTCCAGCACTCACCTAGTGTCTAGAACTCACCTAGTGTCCAGCACTCACCCAGTATCCAGCACTCACATAGTGTCCAGCACTCACCCAGTATCCAGCACTCACCTAGTGTCTAGAACTCAACTAGTGTCCAGCACTTACCTAGTGTCCAGCACTCACCTAGTGTCTAGAACTCAACTAGTGTTCAGCACTCACCTAGTGTCAAGAACTCACTTAATATCTAGCACTCACCTAGTGTCTAGAACTCAACTAGTGTCCAGCACTCACCCAGTGTCCAGCACTCACCCAGTGTCCAGCACTCACCTAGTGTCCAGCACTCACCCAGTGTCCAGCACTCACCTAGTGTCTAGAACTCACCTAGTGTCCAGCACTCACCCAGTATCCAGCACTCACCTAGAGTCTAGAACTCACCTAGTGTCCAGCACTCACCCAGTATCCAGCACTCACCTAGTGTCTAGAACTCACCTAGTGTCCAGCACTCACCCAGTATCCAGCACTCACCTAGTGTCTAGAAATCACCTAGTGTCCATCACTCACCCAGTATCCAGCACTCACCTAGTGTCTAGAACTTAACTAGTGTCCAGCACTCACTCAGTGTCCAGCACTCACCCAGTGTTCAGCACTCACCTAGTGTCTAGAACTCAACTAGTGTCCAGCACTCACTCAGTGTCCAGCACTCAC
>MUZC01004432.1:69305-96387 GCA_002072015.1 Radix auricularia | reverse complement strand
AGTGTCCAGCACTCACCTAGTGTCCAGCACTCACCCAGTGTCAACCACTCACCTAGTGTCCAGCACTCACCCAGTGTCCAGCACTCACCCAGTGTCCAACACTCACCTAGTTTCCAGCACTCACCTAGTGTCGAGCACTCACCCAGTATCCAGCACTCGTCCAGTGTCCAGCACTCAACTAGTGTCCAGCACTCACCCAGTGTCCAGCTCTCACCTAGTGTCCAGCACTCACCCAGTGTCCAGCACTCACCTAGTGTCCAGCACTCACCCAGTGTCCAGCACTCACTTACTGTCCAGCACTCACCTAGTGTCCAGCACTCATCTAGTGTCTAGAACTCACCTAGTGTCCAGCACTCACTTAGTGTCCAGCACTCACATAGTGTCCAGCACTCACCCAGTATCCAGCACTCACCTAGTGTCTAGAACTCAACTAGTGTCCAGCACTCACCTAGTGTCCAGCACTCACCTAGTGTCTAGAACTCAACTAGTGTTCAGCACTCACCTAGTGTCAATAACTCACTTAGTATCCAGCACTCACCTAGTGTCTAGAACTCAACTAGTGTCCAGCACTCACCCAGTGTCCAGCTCTCACCCAGTGTCCAGCACTCACCTAGTGTCCAGCACTCACCCAGTGTCCAGCACTCACCTAGTGTCTAGAACTCACCTAGTGTCCAGCACTCACCCAGTATCCAGCACTCACCTAGTGTCTAGAACTCACCTAGTGTCCATCACTCACCCAGTATCCAGCACTCACCTAGTGTCTAGAAGTTAACTAGTGTCCAGCACTCACTCAGTGTCCAGCACTCACCCAGTGTTCAGCACTCACCTAGTGTCTAGAACTGAACTAGTGTCCAGCACTCACTCAGTGTCCAGCACTCACTCAGTGTCCAGCACTCACCCAATGTCCAGCACTCACCTAGTGTCAAGCACTCCCCCAGTAACCAGCACTCATCCAGTGTCCATCACTCACCTAGTGTCCAGCACTCACCTAGTGTCCAGCACTCACCCAGTGTCAACCACTCACCTAGTGTCCAGCACTCACCCAGTGTCCAGCACTCACCCAGTGTCCAGCACTCACCTAGTTTCCAGCACTCACCTAGTGTCCAGCACTCACCCAGTGTCCAGCACTCACCCAGTGTCCAGCACTCATCTATTGTCCAGCACTCAACCAGTGTCCAGCACTCACCCAGTGTCCAGCACTCACCCAGTGTCCAGCACTCACCCAGTGTCCAGCACACACCCAGTGTCCAGCACTCACCCAGTGTCCAGCACTCACCCAGTGTCCAGCACTCACCCAGTTTCCAGCACTCAACTAGTGTCCAGCACTCACCTAGTGTCCAGCACTCACTCAGTGTCCAGCACTCATCTATTGTCCAGCACTCCACCAGTATCCAGCACTCACCTAGTGTCCAGCACTCACTCAGTGTCCAGCACTCATCTATTTTCCAGCACTCACCCAGTGTCCAAGACTCACCTTGTGTCCAGCACTCACCTAGTGTCCAGCACTCACCCAGTGTCCAGAACTCACCAAGTGTCCAGCACTCACCCATTGTCCAGCACTCTCTCAGTGTCCAGCACTCACTTACTGTCCAGCACTCACCCAGTATCCAGCACTCACTCAGTGTCCAGCACTCACTTACTGTCCAGCACTCACCCAGTGTCCAGCACTCACCCAGTGTCCAGCACTCACTCAGTGTCCAGCACTCACGTACTGTCCAGCACTCACCCAGTGTCCAGCACTCACTCAGTGTCCAGCACTCACTCAGTGTCCAGCACTCACTTACTGTCCAGCACTCACCCAGTGTCCAGCACTCACCTAGTGTCCAACACTCACCCAGTGTCCAGCACTCACCTAGTGTCCAGCACTCACTCAGTATCCAGCACTCACCCAGTGTCCAGCACTCACCTAGTGTCCAGCACTCACCCAGTGTTCAGCACTCACTCAGTGTCCAGCACTCACCCAGTGTCCAGCACTCACCTAGTGTCCAGCACTCACTCAGTGTCCAGCACTCACCCAGTGTCCAGCACTCACCTAGTGTCCAGCACTCACTCAGTGTCCAGCACTCACCTAGTGTCCAACACTCACCCAGTGTCCAGCACTCACCCAGTATCCAGCACTCACCTAGTGTCCAGCACTCACCCAGTATCCAGCACTTACCTAGTGTCCAGCACTCACCCAGTGTCCAGCACTCACCTAGTGTCCAGCACTCACCTAGTGTCCAGCACTCACCTAGTGTCCAGCACTCAACTAGTGTCCAGCACTCACCTAGTATGTGTTCCTGTTCTGGGGCGATCCAGAAAGTAAACTGTTCGTTCCATTCCGGGTTGATGTCGTTGTCCTTGACCATAGTTTTCTGCCAGGAGTACGGGGATGTGGGCAGGTTCAGTATGACGTAAGGGTCCGGCTTGTCCACTGTTGTATACAGTATAAAAAAAGAAAACACATAACGGTTTTAAGTTAGTGCAATGAAAAACCTGTTGTTATGATATTTAAGAATATACATATACTCCAACTTACAACCTCGTGAAAATAGAGACGTAGTTAGTAAAAAAAAATTTGGGCTCTGTTCTTAAGTGTTTTTTTTAACACATTGGAGCTAAATATAAAAAAATATTTCCATTTACCTTTGTTTTAAAAAAGAAAGAAGGTATCTTTTTGTAAATGTCAAATTGTGGGGTCAAAGGTCGTAATATTTTCTTTTATTCACTGCATGTAGTGAATTTTTTTGCATTGTGTAAGTGTGTGATACGGTAATTATAGTTATGTAAATTCTAATATATAGGTGATGGGTGTATTTTATGTTGTGTAAATTGCGAAATGGTATATGAGGTGTGGTGTTTGGGTTATCGTATGTTTTGATGTCGTAGGCGCGTTATGGTATTTGTGTTGTGGAAGGTGCGTTATTACATTAAAAAAAAAAACTATTTATGTTCGTTATGAGCTATTAATAATTTAAGTTATTATTTTTAACTTACACTTGTCTTTCAGCCATCCTTTGGTTATATTCCTGCCTCGGGTAACTTTGACGTAAATGATGGCACAATGTTTGTGGGTAACCTGAGAACAAATAATTCATTCGATTCATTTAACATATATTGATTCCCACTATTTTAGAAAATCTTTTACCTCCGGACCAGCTGCTTATTCTTATTAAAATATTGAATTTAAAAGAGACTTTTGTTATTATCAAAGTAAAGCTTTAAATATAATTTATTTTTTTACCTCGAAAAGACTGAAGGGATCAAATCTGAAATAAAAAAAATAATTAAAAAATGCTTGAAATATTAAATAAGTTTATAGTTATTTGTAACTTAAAGCGGATGTTTGTTTGGACCGTCAACTTATAAACCATGTTGGGAAATATAAATGAGATTTTTTGGAAATGTCAGTGCACATTTCACATCAAGTCAACTGAATTGAATCTTAAAACAGAAGTAAAATGAGAAACATAATGAAGCAGTTATTTATGCCGTGCTGGCGTGACGAGATATAATATTTTGAAAAGTATTTTTCTCTGTCAATTTTCTTCTATCTCTTCAGTTGGGGATATTCTTCTTCATTATTGCGGGGAAGCTCTAAAATATTGAGTGGGTCATTACAATTAATACAATGTAATGTCCTAAACGATAAAGATGAATGAGAACCTATGACTATAATGAAAGGCGTGGAATTATAAATTTTGCCTTTGAACTCCACGAAGAAGTCGCATTAAATGAATAATAATATAGGAAAATATAATTTTAAAAAATAATAATTCTGGTTGTAAATTTATCAAAAGTGCCTTGTCTATGATGAACTTTATCGTTAAGCAACAGTTTTACTGATATGAAAGTCAATATATATAACCACTCTGTTTATCGTTAAGCAACAGTTTTACTGATATGAAAGTCAATATATATAACAACTCTGTTTATCGTTAAGCAACAGTTTTACTGATATGAAAGTCAATATATATAACAACTCTGTTTATCGTTAAGCAACAGTTTTACTGATATGAAAGTCAATATATATTACCACTCTGTTTATCGTTAAGCAACAGTTTTACTGATATGAATGTCAATATATATAACCACTCTGTTCACATGGTATCTGGCCACATTCCCATGAAATCTTTTAAGTCGTTTTGGCCACGTACCAAACATGCTATACTGATACCGGCTATTTGGGGGGAAATAAAACTTTGGGTTAAAGACTTTTTTTCCCAAAAGAGACTTGAATTTATTGACGGCAGCGTTCCGACCTTCTTCTAACTAATGAAAACCAAGAAACTAAACTTTAAAAAAAGCAATAAAAAAACAACAAACTAATTTTCACTTCAAAAAAAAAAGAAAAAAAAAGAAAAGGTTAATGAATTTCCTCTTGTAAATGACATTTTATAGTTATGAAACATTGCAGGAACCTAAAAGTTGTGAAGACTTGACACATCATAAAGATAGTCTAACCATGAAACGTAAATTAATTCTATAAAAAATTATCTCAAGACACACGGACGTTACAATTTTAACTATTGTTCCTTTCCTATTTCTTCATTTATTTAAAATGCATGTTAAATTACTATGGTTAAATCATTTTGGAAATCGAAGACATCTTAAAAATAGGAATTCTGTCAGTGATAAGGAAAAAGAGGCATCGCTAGGGTTGGAGTCACCCAGTGCGATAGCTCATGATGACGTACCCTCACAACTTACACCACAGAACTTCTCCGAGTCTGCCAGTGCCAAATAACGGGAATACAGTATTCCCACGAATATCACAGTAGATAAGGAGTGAGATCTCCAGTAATATTCGAAAATCCACGAAGTAAGACAAAACCATTATTTGTACTTTATTAAATTGTTTATAGGCGGTTTAAAACCACCCCTGTAATGTTTGTAACCCATCCTTTATTATATTCGGCATCCTTCCGTCTCGCGAGACGATGCTGCATCACCGTTGGGTTGGATTGCATTTTCTCGAGTGGCTGTTCAGTCCTATCCCTGAGTGACAGTCTTTACCACTGTTTTTACACACGATTTCTGTGCTTCCAAATGTTTTGGCCTTTCTTTTGGCTCTTCTGTCTGCAGCCTCCTCCATTCTTCGCTCCTCGGCTACTATGACGCCCTCTTTGACAACTGTGCGCTACGTAGATCGGTCTTCTGCCTTACACTCCCAGTCACTTGCATGTATTTTGGCTGCTTTCATGTCCATTTGACACACATCTTTAAAGCGCAGGAGTGGGCGACCTGTTTTCCTCTTTCCCGAAGCAAGGTCACCATACAGGAGGTCTTTGGGGATGCGTCCAGGGCTCATGCTTGTAACATGACCTAGCCACCTCAGGCGTCTTTCACTAAGGATTGAAAACATGCTTTGGGTATTGGCACGCACAAGGACTCAATATTTGGCACTTTATCCTGGCAGTAATGCCAATTATTCGACGCAGGCATCTCAAGTGAAAGCTATTAAACTTGCACTCTTGGGATGTAGATTCTATAAGTGGTCCATGTCTCGCTCCCGTATAGTAGTGTACTGATGACACAGACTCGATAGACGCACAGTTTGGTTTTCTCCTTTAGCTTGGTGTTTTGCCAGACCCGCTTAATTAGTTTAGCCATTGTGGCATCCTTTATCATATTAATAATAATAGAAAACTTGTAAGATTTGTTGGGTTGTACAGTACAATATTACTGCTCTCCTGTACATAAATAGCCTACACTTGTAACACTAGAGAATAAAGCAAGTACGTACATGCAACAAGTTAGTTACTGTGGCACTAAATGTACAAGACAAATATTTAAATATACATAAGTAATAAAATCGATTTCTAAAAAGAAATTTACAAACTAAACAAATAAATAATTATTAATATAAAATTTTAAAAAATAACTTAAGCAAATAGAGATAGAGAACCTTTAAAAAAATATGGAGTTTTTATCTGAAACAAAATTTTAAAAATAGAGACGCCAATAATTATTAAAATGTTTTTTTAATTAAAAAAATATTGTAAAAAAAAAATATATTTTTTTTTAATTGTTTGAACATCTGATTGTCACGATTGCTATGGATTTACGGTGGAAATCCGCGATATTAATATATTTTAAAAAGTATCGAATGCGTGATAATCAAACCAGGAAGTACCGAAAGGTTATTGTATAAAGAAATTTACATTTTGGTCTCACATCGTGTGATTTTGTCGTTAAATAAATGCTACAGATATTGTAGGCAATGAAAACATTACGAACAAAGTAATAAATAATTGGTTTAATACATAGAGCATTTCTTGCTTGAACATCAATTAAAACAGTGGTCGGCCAACAGTGGTCAATAACACGATTCGCAATAACAATGGAAATGTTAGTGATAATAATTATGACGCTCCGAAAAAAAACCTAGTCATGTGGGGAGAATCAGAATTACTTTGGTTCTAGGCTAGTCTAGGAGATTGCACTTGGAATGGTCTAATCGCCATGGTAACAGTCCATGCACGGCGCCATCTTGACTGCAAAATTCCCTACAGCGCTCTAACAAACGACGACAAAACATGGTCAACTTACATGTCTTCTGTACTCATGATGCTGTCCACCCAGTGTCCCTATGACATGTAGCGTCAAACTTTTTTTATTCAGGGAATCTCAAGCTGTTGTAGAAACCACTCTTCCTTACAAAGTTTGTTAGACTTATATGAGCATCTATGAGTTCTTCACCTTCAAGATTTACACTTAATAAACACAGTCGAGCAGAATTTTTAGATATTTTCCCCTAAATCAATTTATGTAATAGTTCAAACCAAGCTGAAGTTCTTGTTGTTTATAGCGACTTGGTCACAAAGCTGCTCACTGTTACAAATCACAGACCGTCATTGTTATATTACTTTAAAAAAAATAATAATGAATTATTAACGCGAAGTTAGTTTCACCTGTTCTTAAGAGAAATTTGTTTGTGTAATTGCAATGTCTTTTCATCAAATTTAAAATATGCATTGTATACTTATCGATGTGAGGGGAAACATCTTTGTAAGATAAGCAGATGGTGTTTCCGGCAAGGAAACAGAGGAAGATGTGTGCCTCAGCGATAATGAGAGAGAGAGACAGAGAGTATATTTCATTATTGGTTCAGTCCATGACAAGAAGTCATTATTTGTTGAATAAACTTCCTTAATCCCCACGTTGGCTATCTTTGTACGGTAAGTAAATGATACACAGGACAAAGACATCAATTATTGTGATATTATACAAGGTATTGACTTGACGCACAGTTCCTTTAAATTTGATGTTCAACTATCAACTAGACTTTAAACCATCAAAAGGTCGTTACACAATCAGCTAGACAAGTGCTGTCCGACCCACGGCCCAAGGGCCGCATGCAGCCCGCGGACCTGTCTAAAATGGCCCACCAGAGCTTGGTATAATTTTTCAATTTAAAAAAATACAATAAAAAATGAATTTAATAAATTTCTTCATTTATTTTTGAGAATTTAGTAGAAACTACGTGAGAATTGATGCATTTTTAATAAGAAGGGATGGACACCAAAACAAAGGACGGTTTGTTGGAAAACAATTAAGTAAAGTAAAAAAAAAATCCTTAAAAATAATTTATAAACCAAATAATTTATATATTTTTTATGACATCATAAATATTTAGCCGCGGTTTGAATAAGGTTGGGAAATAAGTCTGCGTGAAATCAACAGAAAAACTGTAAAGAGATGGAGCTGAGAAGATGGAAAACAGGTTCTGCAGTGGGAAAAGGTTGAAAAATGACATTTAATTTATCATCATGCTTCATACATTCCTTAACCCCTGTACAACCAAGGGAAGTTTGGTCTGTCATCATGCTTCTTATATTTCTTAACCCCTGTAAAACGAAGAGAAGTTTGATGTGTCATCATGCTTCTTATATTTCTTAACCACTGTACCAACAAGGGAAGTTTGGGTCTGGTCTCTGTTAAATGTCCTGTATAAAAAAGGAGGTCAAAGGTTAAGTTCTTTTATAAACGGTAAATACGTGTCCGGCTATGTTTAAGTTTAAGAACTCGTCTAAAAAAAGCGGAGTAGATAGATTCAGGGAAAAGTTTTGGAAAGTTGATCTCAATCTACTAAACATTAAGGTGCTGCTAAAAACTTGAAGATAAAAAAGGGGTTGGGGGTGGATATAACTCATATCATTAGAAAATTGCCAGATACTTTTGATCACGTTCAGATTTTTAAAAATAGATAAATGATTGTAAAGGGAAAATATTTTTTTTCCTTTATTGAAATGTATGTTTAGTTGACAACAGTGATAATAATCTAGGGGGAGGGGGGGGTCTGTGAAAAAAACAAGTGAAGAAAAGGCAATGAAAAAAAATGAAATTTTTAAAAGGGTTTGGAAGTCGTATCATGTAAAAATGAAGTGATATTGTGGAGAACATAAGTATTCTCGTGACTATTTTTCCTACTGCTTTCACTCTCAATTCTTCTTCACTGGTCATACACTGGGTTACTTCATACTCAAAGCACCAACTCCAAGACTGAATGAACTATTGTTACTTTTTTATTGCTTCATCTAATAGACGTTTCACATACACTCTAATCTTACTGTGTTTCTCTAATCTTTCGTCCCTACCTATCTGAGTCCCTCTACTATCTCTCGTGTGTCGTCTCTCAGTCTTTCTTCCTATCCGTCTCCCTAACAGAGTTTCTCGTTCTCATCAGTGCGTCCTCTCTAATACTCGTCAGTCTCAGCCCCCAAAATTCCCATTATCCAAAAGACAACTGTCAATCATCTGGAACCACCCCTTACCTGTTACCGCCACCAACCAGCCCAGAAGGCCAGTTCATCTACCCAGTTACTGCCCTAGTTCACACCTCGGCCAATCCCTCGGACTCCGTGGCTAACACCAGAACTAGTCTTCTGGTCAGTTGTTGTCTTCCCTCCTACGTCAAAGAATCCCACGCGGCTTCCCAATCCCAGCGAGGTAACATTTCGCGCCAAAAAGACACATTTCCCACCTCTGGTCTACTGACCCCCAGGACTCGCCCGCGGTCTGCTTCAAAAGACAAGCCGTCTCTTTGAGTGCCAACGAACCACCCTCAGGGCTTCCACAATATTAATTTAAATTACAATCAAACTTTCAGTTGAAATACAACATGTGACAAGTTTGATGTATTTTTCTATATGAACTCAGATCTTGAGTTTAAAATTTAATTACGTTTTCTATTGAAATATTTCTATTCAAAGCTATTTTCAGATTGAGCTTGCGATTTTCCAAATCTTTGGTTGCTTTTAAGTTGAATTTTTTTTTCTCACATGACTTTTTTAAAGAACCAGAACACACAACCTTATCACACAGTCTTGTCACACAACCTTATCACACAGTCTTGTCACACAACCTTGTCACACAACCTTGTCACACAACCTTGTCACACTACCTTGTCACACAACCTTGTCACACAACCTAGTCACACAGTCTTGTCACACAACCTTGTCACACAACCTTGTCACACAACCTTGTCACATAACCTTGTCACACAACCTTGTAACACAACCTTGTCACACAACTTTGGCACACAGTTTTGTCAGGCAACCTTGTCAGACAACCTGGCCACATAACCTTGTCACATAGTCTTGTCACACAACCTTGTCACACAACCTTGTCACACTACCTTGTCACACAACCTTGTCACACAGTCTTGTCACACAACCTTGTCACACAATCTTGCAATCTTGTCACACAACCTTGTCACACAACCTTGTCACACAGTTTTGTCACACAACCTTGTCACGTAGTCTTGTCACACAACCTTGTCACATAGTCTTGTCACACAACCTTGTCAGACAACCTTGTCACACAGTCTTGTCACACAACCTTGTCACACAATCTTGCAATCTTGTCACACAACCTTGTCACACAACCTTGTCACACAGTTTTGTCACACAACCTTGTCACGTAGTCTTGTCACACAACCTTGTCACATAGTCTTGTCACACAACCTTGTCACACAACCTTGTCACACAGTCTTTTCACACAACCATGTCACACAACCTTGTCAGACAAGGAACACATCATTCTGAGGTCAGCCAGTTCACATTCCAGGTAGGTTGAGCCTTGAAAGTCGACACAGGTGAGTTAACGTTCACACCTTGGGGCTGGTCTCAGGTGGTTGCCATTAATTGATGTCTGCCCTCACTCATACTCTCCCACAGTCACGTGATGGTGAGTGTTAGGTGTGTGGGGGTGCGGCATTTCTTGTGAAGTATAATAAAGGGAATTAATCCAAATAAGATTTTCATGATCATGACGCATCCTGAATTCGGTGTAGGGACTTGATTAATGCCCTTGTTATTCAAAGGGACTTGACTGATGCCTTTGTTAATCCAAGGACTTGACTGATGCCTTTGTTAATCCAAGGACTTGACTGATGCCTTTGTTAATCCAAGGACTTGACTGATGCCTTTGTTAATCCAATAACTTGACTGATGCCTTTGTTAATCCAAGGACTTGACTGATGCCTTTGTTAATCCAAGGACTTGACTGATGCCTTTGTTAATCCAAAGACTTGACTGATGCCTTTGTTAATCCAAGGACTTGACTGATGCCTTTGTTAATCCAAGGACTTGACTGATGCATTTGTTAATCCAAGGGGCTTTCTTAATGCCTTTGTTAATCCAAGGACTTGACTGATGCCTTTGTTAATCCAAGGACTTGATTGATGCCTTTGTTAATCCAAGGACTTGACTGATGCCTTTGTTAATCCAAGGACTTGACTGATGCCTTTAGTAATCCAAGGACTTGAATGATGCCTTTGTTAATCCAAGGACTTGACTGATGCCTTTGTTAATCCAAGGACTTGACTGATGCCTTTGTTAATCCAAGGGGCTTTCTTGATGCCTTTGTTAATCCAAGGACTTGACTGATGCCTTTGTTAATCCAAGGGGCTTTCTTAATGCCTTTGTTAATCCAAGGACTTGACTGATGCCTTTGTTAATCCAAGGACTTGATTGATGACTTTGTTAATACAAGGGGCTTTCTTAATGCCTTTGTTAATCAAAGGACTTGACTGATGCCTTTGTTAATCCAAGGGGCGAGACAGATGGGTTAAATGTCAATAATAATTAAAATAATAATAATAATAAATTGGTAATTTATATAGCGCTGTATCCTAGTAAGGAACCGAGCTCACAGCAATGTGCATTAAGATAATAGTTAGTTAGTTAGTTATTTCCTCTCGGGCCGAAGACGGCACATAGGGCAGAGGTCATGGATTTCCATTTGCGACGATCCGTTGCTATTTGTAATAAGTCCTGGTTATTTCTTCGATAAAGATAATAACATGTAGATAATAATTGAATAAACTTTCACATCATAACAGCCACATAATTGACAGAACACTATACTCTTAAAACACAAAAATGACCTAAATAAACATAAACCCAATGACGCTATTAGTTTTTTGTTTTCTTTTAAATGAAAAAATGAAATGCCATCAGTTGCAAGTATTTTGAAGAATATAGAGAGACCAAAAAAAATTTTTTTAAATTGTTCTACAAGTCTTCTAATACTTGTAAAAAGGTTAATTGTGTGGGTGGGGGAGGCGGGGAGAGAAAATCCATATATCAAAACTAGAACTTTTTTTCCACTTTTAACATCAGTTCGGAAATTCAGTCCCTCCCCCATCCAATTCCACACCCTCACAATCCTCATGCTAATCCATTTCTCCCGCCTCCCTTATTCCCCACCCCCTACACACACAAAATCGTCGTGAAAGACGCCCAGTCTTGAGTGTATTTACCACTACGTACACTATGTACACATACAGTTCATACAGGAAAAGACAAACCGGATGATTGCTAGGGCCGCCCTGAGTTAACTGCTAACATTGTTACATCTGCAGTTCCGTTCGGGCGTGCGCGCGGCTGAGGTAAAAATAGATCCCCGATGAGAAGTGAGCTAAATTTAGACGCCGCTATTCCACCCCCATGAGACCTAATGGAATAAACGTTTATTTTTCCCGCAAATGTTTCTGATGATTGTGGTGGACGTAAGGTGTCGCCTGTTTGTTTGATCTGTTTCCTGTGTTTGTACAAGACACACCCTTCTCTTTGTCATAGAACTCACCACCACCCAATATTGCCAGGGCAATGATCACAGTTCCCCAAACTTCTGCTCCATCAAAACGCTTCTTAAATCTAGGTCTACTAATTTCCCCTTGTAGTTTAATTTGGTATTATGGTTTTTACAACATTTTAAAAGGAGGAACTGAAATACAAAATAATTGTAGTGGTATATTTTCCTATCAAATCCTTTGGCATTAAAAAAAAATCTTAATTTCGTACTTATTTGAGCTGAATGATCCAGTCATGAGATAAATGTGGCCAGATTTTTGCAGTAACAACAAGACACGTAAGTTATTTTCTAAAAATGGGAGCCAAATAATGGGTTACGAATTTGATGTGTGTGTGTTTTTGTTTTTTTTAAGGTATGTTAACTTAGAGTATTTTTAAGTATATGTCCTTTCACAAAGTACTTTTCTTGGATTATAATAGAAAACAAATATTTAAAGTTTTAATAAATCAACTTCGTCCGGAAAGTTAATTTAATCGTTTTGGGCAACACGGCCATCAATTTTAAACATTGTTCGGTTCCACTAACGTTTTAAGATAATGAGGCGCATTATTAGGCGTGCATATTTAAATTGTGTACTGCGAGTAGCGTCGCTGGGGGGGGGGGTGCGCTGGCCGCCTCGGGCTACACCATCGGTGAGGGGGAGGTGACACCAAAAGCTAAAATTTTACTGTGTATGTTTTAATGTCAAAAATAAGAGACGACATTTTTTTTTTCATCTAGAAAAAAAAAAAAGAAAGAAATATAATGACATACGCTTAACGCGAACACTTTTTAATTTTTAAAAATAGATCAGTTATCAGGCGATAATAAAACAGACCAATCAAACTACCATCAAAAAATAAAAATTAGGGGGGGAAAGGGAAAGAAAAAGCAGCACAGTTTTTAAAAAAAAGTCTGGTCATAAAAAAAACATACTGGGCTTTGACATACTGACACATGGAGTTAGCAGGTGAGACAAATCCCACCTCATTACTTCGTCCATCACATAAGAATTTTTTTCCCAAAAAAAATAAGGGATAGGTTTGTTGTGTGTAGATTTCAACTTTTGTTTTTAATGGGCTAACGGATTATTTTCTCTTTTTGAAATACCGTTTATAATCCGACCTTTTTTGGACAAAATCTAAGGGAAAATGTTGGAGGACGGCTTACGAGCAGATCATATATGATTTCTGTATGTACATTTAAGTATCAGTGTTGTGAGGGAATAAAGTGTGTGTGTGGGGGGGGGGGAGTGATGGTGTCTTCCCTCACAGGCTTGTGTCGGTTTGTCGAAGATATTTCGCTTCCTTTCGTATGAAACAGCAGACACCGCCTCTCTTTTCTATCAAGCATTCTAGCCGGTATTGCTGCATTCCCTCTCAATATCATCATTGTGCCTTATCTGCATGTATTACGCCATTTTTACACCCATCCCCAACTCTCTGTCTCCCTTTCTCTTTCTCTCTCTCTTTCTATACTGTTTTTAAATCCTTTATATTAACTTGTAGTGTCTGAGCCCGTGCGACCGTCCGTGCTTGCTTGCCGAAAAAACTTTAGATCGATTTTTAACTGACTTTCTCGTAAGTTAGTGAGCTGAAATTTTGCAGGCTGACTCATGCCGATTATAAAAATGATGTATCAGAATTTCAAATTGATCGAATATACAGTAATTGAATTATTGAATTTTTAAATTATTTTATTTATCTCTATGTATCATGATACATTTTTTAGATATCGTGTTGTGGTGCGTATTATTTTCAACAACTTTTCCTGTCACGCATTGAGATGCGCATTACATTGTCAATACATTTTAAAAACGAAGTGGTTATCCGCAGAATTCTGGGGATAACGCTACACGTTATTCGCAGAATTCTAAATGAATCTCTTGAGTCGTGAGATAGAAATCTTGGTCACATGACCGCTATTCAGACCCGCTAGGCTTAGTAAACGATAATTTTAATAAAAAGACAAATGCCATTCAAGTCTTCCTGGTCTCATCGCTAGTGCGTTGGATAGCTGATAGTTATGTCTGAGGTTCGATTTTCGGTTGAGATATATATATATATATTTTTTTTATTAATTTTTTTTTTTTTTTTTTTTTTTTCGTTTGTTAAATGAATTAATTTTTAATATTTTGTACATGATTTAGGTTTAGGGATAGGTTTTAGGGTGTGGGTTAGGTTTAGTGATAGGTTTTAGGGTGTGGGTTAGGTTTAGCGATGAAATTAACAATATTTTAACAAAATGGCAGCAATCGACATGAAAAACAATAAGGCTGGCACTGAGACTTGAGAATATTTCACTGAATACTCCTTTTCTACATCGAACTATTGATAGAGTTCTGGGGATAACGCTGAACGCTGAGCGTTATCCGCAGAATTCTGGGGATAACGCCTCCCTTTTAAAAAGATATTCACGACCGGTGCGCAATATATGAAACACGTTTTACGAGACAAAACTAGAATTTCGTATTATCTGATTGTTTGGCCCTGCGTATTATAATGTGAACATTCTTATAGCTATGTCTCGTATATAAAGGAATTAGAGTTTTTAAAAAAACTCGTTTTTTACGTTTTAAAAAAAAATATTTTAAACATTTTTTTTCAAGTGAATGTGGTAAGAAAATGTTTTCTCATTTCCTAAGAGTCAGGCTACACGCACACTCGCATGTTCGATACATGTGTGGCTCCATCGAGCAAACGCACTATTTTATTAGCGAATGCAGATTTTAAAGGGGTAAACAAAAATCACGTGACTTGACTTTGCAGCTGATCAAAATTTTAATGGCCGCCACTTTCTTCTAGTCTAGTCGAATTAGTATACATCAGTTCCTCTTAATTGGCCCGAAAACAGAGATGAAACTGGATTATTCACAATGAAAACAAATCATCAGCATACCAAATAGTCTTTCAAATCTATTAATACCTACACGACGGCTTCACTTTAAAGGACAAAATTTGAATCGGACAGATACTCCGATCATACTTGTGGACATAGTGCTCAGCAGACTACTACTACTACTACAACTTACTACTAGAAAAAGAAATACTTTATTACTGATCACTGATTAAAAAAACAAGTTATCAAGACACTGCAAAATTATAAAGGTAAGTTAATAATTATTATATTATTTAAAATTGTAACTTAATTTGTAAAGAAAATATATATATTATTATATATATGTTATGATTTCATGTGTAATTAATTATAAATGAATGGTAATTCTGCAGTTTTGACACGTATAGTAATTCAAAGTCGTCGGAAACAGTGTATACAGTATAGTCATAGTATAGTATATAATTATTATTTTACAGCAAGCAAAATTTAATATTCTCTTGAGAAATTACGTTTTTAATTTATTAAATGCATTATTGTATCTTGTATGTTAGCTCTTACAAATTACAGCGCTTTTTTGTAAGTGAAAGTGTTATTAATGTTTAAGGCGCTTTTTAAAAAAGAAATAAATATAATAGGACCAAAGTTAGGTTAGAAAAATTAAGTTAGAACAAAATTTTACAAAAATACTTAGATGAATTAAATAAACTGGGACACTAACGGGAGTATGTCTTTCCATCCTGAAAAGTCTCAACTGCTAAGAGTAACAAAGAAAAATAAAACAAATAAATTCAAAATATTTCATTTATATGATTCTTGGAAAAGATTTAACCCAAACTAAAGAAGCAAATACTACTTTAGAAGTCATAATAAATGAGAAGAGATCTTGGAATCCCCATGTCAATGAAGTTATTTAAAAATCAAACAAAATCTTAGGTTTCATAAAAAGAAACTTTTTACAAATGTAAAATGTAATAAAGATATAAAACTAAAATGCTAACTCACCCTGGTGAGACCTATACTAGAATATGCATCTTCTGTATGGGACCCATCCACCAAAGAAAATATTAATAGGCTAGAACAAATTAAAAAATGAGCTGCCATATTCATTAATGGAGAATATTCAAAACTGGCAAAAGTAACACCAATAGTTAAATCATTAAACCTTGAAACACGAGAAAATAGAAGAACCAAGAGTAAATTAGTAATTACACAATTAATTCTAATTTAGAAGTACTACACAAAGATAACTAAATACAACCCTCATAAAGATAAAAACACCTTTCTTATTCCGTATGCAAGAACAAACACATACAATTACAAGTTTTTGTTCTTCCCATCCGGAATTCGGGCGTGAAAAGGATTGCCTGAGGAAACCATGAAAGCCAACACTTTATCATCATTTAAAACTCTAGTAAGAATACAGGACTAAACACAAACCATAGAAATACATAGGACGCAATAATCTTTTTACAGAAGGAGCGTCTGTAACATATAAGATAAGATAATAGTAAAAGCTAATGTGGTAACTGTAATTGTAATGCAGCCATTGTGTTTATTTATCACCCTACTTACAGGGTTGTCACAGTAAGATGCCAAATGAAATTTGTCTCACTAACAAACAAACAAAAGAAGAATCTAAGATCTAGTAACGAAATAAAAAGTGAAATTTTCTTTTGATCTTCTAAGAATATTAAAATAGATGAATAATATATTTTTCAAAATACCTCCATATAGTAAACTTATTTTAGCAAGGCTAAAAAATATAGCTAGCAGAGTGTTTTATAAACAAAATTAATGTAATTGCCCAGATTAAAGAGCTGAAAAAGTACCTTAGACAATAATAAGCCTTTAAAATTAGCACTGTTTCACTCTAATTGCAAAAATACAACATATAATATAATAAAGTATTTCATAAATTAAAAACCTAAGTTATCCCCAGAAAATTAAACTTTGTTATGAAATAATATACATTCATGCAGAAAATGCAAGATTAACATATTAATTATTAATATTTAAATAAAATATTATCAATATGGAATGTATGAATTAATAATAATAACAACAAATAATTGTCTTGTTATTAATATTAAAACTGAAATTAATATGGTGATTTATATTAAAATACAAATAGCTCTTCTGAAAATATTTATGTCAATGATAAGGCTGTGGAAATTAACAATAAATAGCTCATTTAAAAATTTGATCAAATAAAATTTAATTTAAATTAAAGAAAATATTTAAATTGTTTTTGTCCAATTTATTAATAATTTATATTATTTGTAACTAGCACACTTTCCCCTTGTATTATTATTGATTATTTAAATGTGCATACATAAACCTAAAGGTATTTTTAACATTACTTGCATAGTAAAACGAATTTTTTGTTTTATTCCACAAAATTTGGGAGTCATAGAATAAGCACAACTTCACAGATTTTGCTAAGTAATGAATTGGAACTTAGTGTTATCGATATGTGCCTTATAAGATATTATTAATATAAAGTAATAGATTCATCTATTAATTTTCCCTTGGTTAATCAAAACAAATTTTTAAAAATTAGAACCTGTCCTAATTAAAAATGATGTTAATATAACAATTTTCCAATATTTTGAATTATTGCATTAGAGCTGAATTACTGTTGTTTTGTTTTTAAAGATGAAACACATACAGTATTTTTTATTATAACTTACTTTGTTAACAACAACAAAAATGAATTTTTAAAATTATATTTAGGTATAGAGGAGTGGAAATGGAAGGTGTTCTTTTTTCAAAGTGGAGATTCTTTGACATAATAGAATNATAATCGTCAATGAAATTGTATTTAATTTGGGAGGAGGCTCTTGGGGGTACGAGCTTTTGTGGCTACATTTGACCTATAATCGTCAATGAAATTGTATTTAATTTGGGAGGAGGCTCTTGGGGGTACGAGCTTTTGTGGCTACATTTGACCTATAATCGTCAATGAAATTGTATTTAATTTGGGAGGAGGCTCTTGGGGGTACGAGCTTTTGTGGCTACATTTGACCTATAATCGTCAATGAAATTGTATTTAATTTGGGAGGAGGCTCTTGGGGGTACGAGCTTTTGTGGCTACATTTGACCTATAATCGTCAATGAAATTGTATTTAATTTGGGAGGAGGCTCTTGGGGGTACGAGCTTTTGTGGCTACATTTGACCTATAATCGTCAATGAAATTGTATTTAATTTGGGAGGAGGCTCTTGGGGGTACGAGCTTTTGTGGCTACATTTGACCTATAATCGGCATATACCTTGCCATACTTGACAGGCAGTACATTTGTGAGATTGTTAAGAACCAGAAAGAAAAATAATAACACTGAACACGATAGCAACATACGTGTGTTTTTTTAAATAATATATACATATATAAATAATAACAATAAATAACATTTTATTGAGTAAAAAAACTTTCAAGGTAGTAAAAATGTCACTTATACAGTGTTACGTGTTAGTTTTTTTTAATTTATTTGTTTTGTTGTTGTTTTTTTCTAGCAGATGTAACATTCATTTTTTATTATTTATTATAAAAAAATTATTAATTTTAACCACTTCACTGTGTTTTAAACTATATTTTGCTTTATTGCAATGCTGGGCAATTGTTTTCGCTCGAGGGCCACTTATGTTAGCGGAATTTAACTGAGGGCCGCAGCGTTTAAAATGATTGTATTCTTTAATTAACATATGAGGTCACAATACAGTTAAACATTTTACCATACGGTGGCTTAAAAAAAAACTCGTAATCCGAAAAATGCTTCTTGCGTTTAGCCAGGTCTTAGGCTATCGTGTAACTGGACTCTGTAGAACTATCCTGGTGTTTTGATTGATGGGTAAATGTTTGCTGCTTCTTCAACTTTGTAATACAATGTGCAGCTTCTTTCTTACGTTCGATTGCTGGAAGTTTGCCGCCAGAATAAAATCGTTGGGTTTTTCTGCTTGGTGAAGTTGTAGACTAAAGACTGTACTTCTTAATTACGGCAGTCGTTCCATGACACAGTAAACGCACTTCTTTCATGACACAGTAAACGCACTTCTTTCATGACACAGTAAAAGCACTTCTTTCAAGACACAGTAAACACACTGCTTTCATGGGACAGTAAACGCACTTCTTTCATGACACAGTAAACACACTGCTTTCATGGCGCAGTAAACGCACTTCTTTCATGACACAGTAAACGCACTTCTTTCATGACACAGTAAACGCACTTCTTTCAAGACACAGTAAACGCACTTCTTTCAAGACACAGTAAACACACTTCTTTCATGGCGCAGTAAACGCACTTCTTTCATGACACAGTAAACGCACTGCTTTCATGGCGCAGTAAACGCACTTCTTTCATGACACAGTAAACGCACTTCTTTCATGACACAGTAAACGCACTTCTTTACTTCTTTCATGACACAGTAAACGCACTTCTTTCATGACACAGTAAACGCACTTCTTTCATGACACAGTAAACGCACTTCTTTCATGGCACAGTAAACGCACAGCTTTCATGGCACAGTAAACGCACAGCTTTCATGGCACAGTAAACGCACTGCTTTCATGACACAGTAAACACATAGCTTTCACGACACAGTAAACACACAGCTTTCTTGACACAGTAAACACAATGTTTTCTTGCAGACTCTTGGTTAAATCCTGTGATGCCCACAAATCTCCAAGACATGATGTCCGACAAGTTCGTTTAGTGTTAAGGTTATGACGTGTAGCTAGCCATTGATTAGCACGGCCAGGTGTTGGTAGTGGCTAGTGGAAAACCTTCGCGACTTCAGTAGACCACGGGCATAAGGCTGACCCAACACCACAAAGGGTTCCGGGTGGGGTGGAATGTGGGGGAGATAACTTGTAGAAACTGTTAAGTTGTGTTTGTGGCCGAAAATAACGTGTAGAAACTGTTGAGTTGTGTTTGTGGTCAAATATAAGTAATATAACTTGTAGAAACTGTTGAGTTGTGTTCGGCTGTGAAGTAGAGACTAAAAGTCGTGGCTCGGCTTGTATCTGCTGCCTGATTATTCGCATCTCTCTCTCGCTCTCTCTGTCTCTCTCTCTCTCTGTCCTCTCTCTCTCTCTCTCCGTCTCGCTCTCTCTGTCTCTCTCTGTCTCTCTCTCGCTCTCTTTCTGTCTCTCTCTCTCGCTCTCTCTCTGTCTCTCTCTCTCTATCTCCCTCTCTGTCTCTCTGTGTCTCTGTCCTCTCTCTCTGTCTCTCTATCTCTCGCTAGCTCTCTCTCTCTCTCTCTCTCTATCTCCCTCTCTGTCTCTCTGTGTCTCTGTCCTCTCTCTCTGTCTCTCTCTCTCGCTCTCTCTGTCTCTCTCTGTCCCTCTCTCTCTCTCTGTCTCTCTCTCTATCTCCCTCTCTGCCCAACTGTTTGCCCACACGGCCCAATCGGGACCACGGAGGCCGCTTTAATCCAGCTGTTTAAACACGACCGTGGTGGGTTGTGATGACGTCACAGTTTGACCACATTTGCCACTTTTGGCGCTAACCAAAAGTTCTCGTCTCATAATAAAAGTGAAGGGATTCGTTCCCCACCCGAACAAAGCTTAAAATCCTACTGCAACTGTGCAGTTAAAATTTTGGGAAATTCGGATGTAAGGAAATGGAAAAAGGTTGCATTCTCCCCGGTGATAAAATCGTCCTCAAAGGAAACCTTAGAACTATTACGCCACGCCCACTTCTGAAAGACAAGGGACGTAAATCTTGTGCTAACTGGTCCGTCGAGGGGCGTCGTCTTCATTCCTTCCCCCGGCCATTGCTCTACTGAGTACTTTGTGCAAATAGAAGGGATTAATAAACAACCGTTAAAACAACGCTTTTTGACTGTAAATCCCTTACATAACAAAAAGTATTGATTATGTTCAATAGAATACGCACCGCATGACAAACAGACTGAACGTGAACTTGCTGTAAACACGGGGATGTGGTCATCGATGACTGGAGTGAACGCCAGTGACCCGTGGAGGTCAACTATAGCAAATGGCTAAATAGACATAAACTAAAAATTCATTAATTTAATTACGGTACATTCGATCAATCTGAAATTTTCATAAAATGCATTGTTAGTTTACACAAGTCTATGTGCAAAATTTCAGCTCGATAACAGCACGGGAAATGGGACATTTTATTTTAACTTTTTTCCGCCCGACCGACCAGGGCAGACAAGTTGAAGACGGTGACGTTAATATAAGGGATCTAATAGCCATAGTTGTGTTTGTAGCTTGTGTTGTTGTGCACGCTGTAAATGGCCACATCTCATTCAAGCAGCTTACTCTCTGCTCTCTACACACACGGGATGTTGTTAATGGCCATTAGATGACATTCAACTGAATAACTGGTTCTCAAAGTGGACGGTTGTCTGGTCAATATTCTAATTTAGAGAAATTGTCATTTTCTTTCCTCGCGTCTCCTTTTATCACGTCTCCTTTTATCACGTCTCCTTTTATCGGGTCTCCTTTTATCGCCATATTATAATAATATTAATGTTATCTGACTACCGTTTTACCACCGCACACCAGTATGTGACTGAATCTTTCAGATATCACACCAGTATGTGACTGAATCTTTCAGATATCACACCAGTGTGTGACTGAATCTTTCAGATATCACACCAGTGTGTGACTGAATCTTTCAGATATCACACCAGTGTGTGACTGAATCTTTCAGATACCATACCAGTGTCAAAACGGCCCCAGACAAATTGTTTACATTTTTTACAAAAAAAATAACCTTTATTCTACTTATTCACCTTTTGAAAAAGTTGTCAAATTGTAAAATTATTTCTTGTGACGTTATGATATTATTTATTCTCAACAAACAATTGTGACTTGCAACAATATCTTATCTTATCTTATCTTAGATTTATAAACGTTCCTTCTCTGCAGAAGATAATTGCGTCCACAGACCATGACGGATGATCAGTTGGCTGGGTGACTCAGGGAGGCCCTGGTCCCCAAGAACAAATCCTTGGTGACTCAGGGAGGCCCTGGTCCCCAAGAACAAATCCTTGGTGACTCAGGGAGGCCCTGGTCCCCAAGAACAAATTCGTGGTGACTCAGGGAGGCCCTGGTCCCCAAGAACAAATTATTGGTGACTCAGGGAGGCCCTGGTCCCCAAGAACAAATTCTTGGTGACTCAGGGAGGCCCTGGTCCCCAATAACAAATTCTTGGTGACTCAGGGAGGCCCTGGTCCCCAAGAACAAATCCTTGCCTTCGCATGGATTTGAACTCGTGATTCGTACGCCAGTCGAGTGCGCTGTCACTTGACCACCGTGTCCCATATAGTTTAAATATTATTAAATTGTTTATTGTGATGTCCTTATTATTGTTTTTGTGAACTAAAACGGACACTGAATCGGTGAGTAAAAATAATAATATACAATCTTATCCCATTAACATATATTAGTCCAGGGCCGATTAGTCTGGGGCCGTTTTGCCCGAAGCCGTTTTGACGCTGAAACTTTCAAGTATCTTTTCCTCAAAACTATCCTAAATAAATTGTTTAAAAGGCACATATAGCCCTCAACGACGTATACTGTAGAGTTGAATGTGTTTACTGGTCATGTGACCTTCCAATGGAATCTTTCCTGTTTTACTTGAAATCGTGCAGCGAATCTGTTGTCTAACATTTGTTGTGATCCAGTTCAACAGCCCCCTGACTATTAGCATTAGACTATAGGACACACCGACGTACCACACGTACCACACTCCACCGCTCTAATTGTAGGCGAGATAGGTTGAAAGGCGTCCGAGTGGATCATTGTCCGAGCTTAGTGTTAAGTCGTCACACGCCACTGAATCTACTATTACAACAAGCGTGGAGCTGAATCCGTGCAGTTATCAAGCGGTTCTCAAATTGTATCAATCTACCGCCAACCGATTGACGAGTCTAGCTCAGCCTACTTTACCTGTTCTAGCATTGAAACGATGGACGGGTTCGACGGAATTAACTTTTTTTAAAAATAAAGCACACTTTAATAACGAATTGGTCACGATTACATTCGTTTCATTCCAAGTTTGGGTGCCAGGGTCTGTGGACTCCCTGCGAAGACCTCACACTCTAATCCAGCCAGCTTGTTATAGCTGGAAGCCATTGAACAGTTTGCCGTAACTCAGCACTTTATAAACGCCGCGTTTACCGATCCTATAAGAATGTACTATAAAAGTTATAAAAGGCCTTCGTTCCCTTGACTGCATCACTAGTTCCGTACTGTAAACATGGCTGTGGGGTTGTGCTTGGAACTGGAATGGTGTGTACGGGACCAGAATTGTGTGTACGGGACCAGAATTGTGTGTACGGGACCAGAATGGTGTGCATGGGACCAGAATGGTGTATATGGGACTGGAATGGTGTGTACGGGACCAGAATGGTGTGTATGAGACTGGAATGGTGTGTATGGCACAGGAATGGTGTGTACGGGACAGGAATGGTGTGCACGGGACCAGAATGGTGTGTACGGGACCAGAATAGCGTGCATGGGACTGGAATAGTGTGTACGGGACCAGAATGGTGTGTACCGGACCAGAATGGTGTGCATGGGACTGGAATGGTGTGTACGGGACCAGAATGGTGTGTACGGGACCAGAATGGTGTGTATGGGACCAGAATGGTGTGTACCGGACCAGAATAGCGTGCATGGGACTGGAATGCTGTGTACGGGACCAGAATGGTGTGTACGGGACCAAAATGGTGTGTACGGGACCAGAATTGCGTGCATGGGACTGGAATCGTGTGTACGGGACCAAAATGGTGTGTACGGGACCAGAATTGCGTGCATGGGACAGGAATGGTGTGTACGGGACCAGAATGGTGTGTACGGGTCCAGAATTGCGTGCATGGGACAGGAATGGTGTGTACGGGATCAGAATGGTGTGTACGGGACCAAAATGGTGTGTACGGGACCAGAATGGTGTGTACGGGACCAGAATGGTGTGTACGGGACCAGAATTGCGTGCATGGGACTGGAATGGTGTGTACGGGACCAGAATGGTGTGTACGGGACCAGAATTGCGTGCATGGGACAGGAATGGTGTGTACGGGACCTGAATGGTGTGTACGGGACCAAAATGGTGTGTACGGGACCAGAATGGTGTGTACGGGACTGGATTTATTTTTGCGAGAGATTTAAATAGTTTTCACGGTATTAAAATGATGTGCACCGGACTAAATGTGGACGCACAACCAAAATCGTGCACGTGATTCATAATCGTGGGATATACGATCACATTATAATCTTATTGTGTCTTTACAGCCACCCTAGGCGACATGACTCACTGTCTTGGATAAGTTTTGTGACATCAAGGGCGGACCACTCATCCCCACTCCTCTAACGACAAACACGTCTAAATTTGACTGAAAACGCCGCCAATGGAGGACAATTCCGAACCCCTTCTATACCACCGAATGAACTTAGCGTGTTACAATACTGGTCTGTTCTTCATGTCAGAAGATCCAAGTGTTAAATAAACCATGTTTTTAAATGAAGAGCCAGCACCCACTTAACGTTACCCATGTATCCCACCCACCCACCCCCACCCAAATCATCAAATGTTTACTATAAATATCTATCACGTGTTTGGGTGTTGTCACAGCAATGGCCGCCCCATCAGTTGCCGTCACGACGGCGGCGACCCAATCAATAGTTGGGTCCGTTAAATCAATACGCCAAGCTTTGAATAGTCAACTATAGCCGATATGACAATGTGTCCCTAGCATCAATACTGTCAACCAACTGTTACTAGAGCCTTATATTGGATATGTCCCATATCTGGTCATTGCGAATGTGTCATCAAACTATACAACAACACTTTGGGACTCTTGTAGTTCCAGGTCATCGATTCGTTGTTTTTTTTTAAAGTTCTCTAATGTTGGGGTTCATTACGGGAGTTTGTTGGGACTGGGGGGGGGGGCTAATTTGATTTGAATCTAATGCAATGCATACCAGATGGATCAAACAAGACCGCTGCCGCTATAATCGCTTCATTGTTGAGAATTGGTTTGTAAGTTGTAGTTGACTTCTCTTCAACGAAACGAGTTTCATAATCTCAAATACAGTTTAGGAGAAGGCGGTCATGGCATGATTTTAATGATAAGTTCTTAGAGGATTGTTTGCGTTGTCCATATAGCTGCGCTCTAGTCGAAAAGTAGTTTGTCTATACAAGAGTTTCTTTGTAATATTTTGCAAGTGTGTGAGTTATTGTTCCAAACATCCTTGCCAGATTAAAATGACAGACAAGAATCTTCTGGGATAACACAGACCGACAAGAAAACAAGACAGCGCCAAGACGCTCGGCATGACAGGTGAAGCCCAGACCTAGGTGCATTGTCCCCCCCCCCCTTTTACTCCCCCAACCGCCCACATTTTAAACAATGTCTTTAAATAACTCCCAGTCCCAGTGATATCACTGCGCCGCCACACTCCATGTAACACAAGTCGTCACGCTCGCCACCGTACCCCACCCCACCTCACCTCACCTCTTCCCTATAGCTATAAGTTAAAAGTTCAGACTCCATTCAATTCATAGATTCATATGTAGACCTACCCACGCCAGGAGCAGCACACAGGACGTCACTGAGACTTTTCATTCAGGCTTTGGGGGAGGGGATGTGAGTTACGATGTAATACTAAACACCAATCTCTGATGTGTGATTTTTAACCCGCTCTGTCAAAAAACCGTCTTGTAACGTAAGTCAGCCAGTAGTGTAGAAGAAGGTACTTGTAGAAGATATAACGTTTGATGGTAGTTATTGTTATTAAATAGTTTGTTTGGTTTTTTTTAATTTTTAAAAAAAATTATCATTATAACAAAAAATTTATTTTTGCGGAATTTTGAGAAAAGAAAAAAAAGTGGGGAAGGGCACGTTTTTGTCGAGATGAAGCAAATTTTGTATTTACTTCGTGGAGAACCTCTTCGTTACACGTGTTCTCACACTTCGATAAGAGCTCAAGTGGTTCCCCTTTGATTTGTAAGGGTGTGAAAACCGATCATAATGTTCAAACGAACCGAATCACACTCAGTTACACGGCTCAAGTACTTTACCCTGATTTGATCATACATTATCTGATGCATTTATCTTTCCATTGGGGATTTTCAAAAGATTATTTTCTCATCTTAAATATATAGACTATATCATACAAATGCAAATAATGCATGAAACTTAACCATGGAAAAAGCGTAGGACATATTAATTAATATATTGGCAACTGTTTTTAACAGTGTATAGAATGAACGTATGTAATGTGTAAGTTTAATATAAGATATTAATTTCAACACCTCGGCGGGAGAGGGGGTAATATAATTTACAGTTATGGTCCACCTATTCCTGTCGTTTTCTCTTCTTTTCGGTTTCAGTTAGTGATTCGCTTGGGATGTTATGGGTAAGTGTGTTTGTGTGTGTAAAGGGGGGCGGGGGTAACACAGGCGCTGTCCTATCCGTCTTCATTGTTCCTCTCAGTGAATCTCTGTTATATGCTCTAGTGATGTGTCTTCCAAAAAGTCTCTGTTGTTGATGTTTAACATTTTAACGTTGACATTGAGCAACTTTCCGAGGTAAGCGTTTGTAAAGATGTAACCTGCGTGAAGTCTTGATGTAACCTACGTGATGTCTTGATGTAACCTACGTGATGTCTTGATGTAACCTGCGTGATGTCTTGATGTAACCTGCGTGATGTTTTGATGTAACCTGCGTGATGTCTTGATGTAACCTACGTAATGTCTTGATGTAACCTACGTGATGTTTTGATGTAACCTGCGTTATGTTTTGATGTAACCTGCGTGATGTCTTGATGTAACCTACGTGATGTTTTGATGTAACCTACGTGATGTCTTGATGTAACCTACGTGATGTCTTGATGTAACCTGCGTGATGTCTTGATGTAACCTGTGTGATGTCTTGATGTAACCTGTGTGATGTCTTATGTAACCTTCGTGATGTCTTGATGTAACCTGTGTGATGTCTTGATGTAACCTGCGTGATGTTTTGATGTAACCTGCGTGATGTCTTGATGTAACCTGTGTGATGTCTTGATGTAACCTGTGTGATGTCTTGATGTAACCTACGTGATGTTTTGATGTAACCTGCGTGATGTCTTGATGTAACCTGTGTGATGTCTTGATGTAACCTTCGTGATGTCTTGATGTAACCTGTGTGATGTCTTGATGTAACCTG
>MUZC01004432.1:49361-68863 GCA_002072015.1 Radix auricularia | reverse complement strand
CGTGATGTCTTGATGTAACCTGCGTGATGTCTTGATGTAACCTGCGTGATGTTTTGATGTTCTCTGCGTGTTTATGCTCCACTGATCAAAAAGAAGCCAATGAACCACGGGTAATCCTGGGAACAGACCTACCTACTAAACAACTTGTTCGAGCAAAGAAACGAATTTTACTTTTAACAATTGTGTTATAAAAGCACGTCGTTTTTTATTCAGCTCCTTAGTTTTCAAAATTTTCTTTGATAGCACAAACTCTGACGTACTTATTTCAATCCTAACACTAACGTCAGCTTGGGGTCCACAGTTTTTGTCAAAATTGCTGCTACCCAAGTATAGACGGAGGCCTCCGTTATTCCAAGTTTGCTTCCAGTCAAGAGGGTTTTACCTTTGGTTCACCGCCATGAGCTCTGGCTTCTGTTCGAGCTGTGAAGAAATACTGGCAACATATTGTGTCTTTTTTTTTTTTTTTAAATCCTTTATATTAACTTGTGGTGTCTGAGCCCTAGCTTGCTTGCCAAGAAAAAATTGGATCGATTTTTAACCCACTTTCTCGTAAGCTAGCCAGCTGAAATTTTGCAGGCAAACTCATGCCGATGATAAAATGATGTATCAAAATTTCATATCGATCGAATGTACTGTAATTGAATTATTGAATTTAAAAAATATTTTATTTATCTCTATGTATCATGTTAATTTTTTAGATAGAGTGTTGTTGTGCGTATTATGTTCAACAACCTTTCATGTCACACAATGAGGTGCGCATTATATTGAGAACTAGCCGTCCCGCATCGTAGCATACGCCGCTAATGGTTTAGAGACGGTTTCATTTTATGAAATTAGTTGTTGAGGAGAGTGTGTGACTACTTTTCTGTCACTGAGCACAACGGAGAGGAACGAAGCTTTACGCCAGGGTCGAGAAACAAAGCTGACAGCCGTGTTGCGAAGAAAGTGGGAAATAAACGGCACAAACACAAACGGTTTTAAATTTTAAAAAATAATAATAATGTCTTATCTGGGGCTTGACCTACGACCTTCCGCGTGTTAGGCGAATGTAATAACCACCTCATTACGAAATGCATGCAATTCTGTTCTGAAAGAACAAAGTAATTGACCTCAATTGAACGAATTGTTGGTCTCGATGACCCCCAACCCTCACACTACCGTTTCGTGCAAGCTGATTGGTCGGTGGGGCAGGAAGACAGCTCGGTGTCCGGCATGGTGGAACCATGAAGAGAATTATATATATTTAAAAATATATTCGCGATCGGTGAGCATTATATTAAACACGTTTTACGTGACGTAGTCTAACTAAAATTATGTATTTTCGGATTGTTTTGCCCTGCGTATTATAATGAACATCATTTTTTTTTAGTTATATCTCGTATAAAAAGGATGTATAGTGAAAAACGTGTTTTTTAAACTTTAAAAAAAAAAAAACTTAAGTTTTTTTGTTTGTTGTGTAAAAGTGAGTGCGGTGTCATTTGATGAGTCAAGGTTAATAATTTTCTAAATTTACACAACATAAATTATCCGCAACTTCTGGGCTAATAAAGTTGTTCCTTGTATAGAGACTGAGAACCTCTGATGGGACTACCCACGTAATGCGCGGTGTATGAGGGGTGGGGTTTGGGGCTTGGGGGGTGGTCATTGTAAACAAGACAGTCAGGTCATGAATCAATACACCAGATATGGAAATAGAGAAAAGTAATCCCACATCTAAACATCTGTCTCTTTCACTTAACCTGAAAAAAACATGGCCGACGTTCAACATTCCTGCTAGCTAATGACTGTAGCACCTGTTCTTGTCATTCGGGGATTCTCAGCTCTGTGCAGTATGGCACTCGTCGATCACGATGCCGCCGCAGTCAAGTCTGGTAGCGGTATTTTTTAGCATCTTATTTTACTCGTCTCGAGGCCTCGACATGTCGAAATGTTGTCAACGTAAAGAATTTCGGAGCTGAGTTGCACACGGCGTCCTTTGTACCTGGCCACCTGTCTTGTAAATTTGATTGACTCTTTCTTTTAGTTATATTTTTATACTTTAATCCCCCACCCCCTCACCCTGGCCAAGCATCTGTCATCTCTCGTATTCCATCGTGTAACGGCTTTAAACAACGAATATTTCATGACGTCATTGTTTATATAGTAGTTAAAAACTTAAAACAGTTCATCCCCACTGGCAAGTCGTGAAAACTTTCAACCACGACGATCTCCCTTGGCAACAACCGTTGACACCTAGTGGTCATAACGGAGCAAACAGTCCATCCCATTCATACCAATGGAAGGAATGCACTGAAGCGCGAGGTGGTGCTCCAGATATGTGGGAAAATGTTGAGTTGGGATCCGACTCTATCGTACTTGAGGATCAAGTTGGACCAGAAAGTCCAGCTTCATAACCATGTACGTGAATTGTGCGCCAAAACCAAAGTGAACCTGTCTCTGGTGATGAAATCAGCGAGCATGAGTTGGGATGCGGACGCAAGACCACTGAGAGCTAGTCTGAGGGCTGCTATGGACTACAACCTCCCGGTACATGCCGTACGGCTCTAGAGACTAGAAGGTCTGGACCTAATACAAAACCAAGCACTTCGTTTTGTATATGCATGAAGGAACCTTTTCATCAACATCGCAAATACCACATTTTTTTCACACGTTGAGCGATTTGAACGTGTCGTCCTCTAACGTAGGGAGTAGTGGTGATGGGTAAGGGCAGGGCGTCACCACTACCACCACCACATGTCTGACACGTATAGAAACAAGCTCTGTCACAGGGCGTCACCACCACCACATGCCTGACACGTATAGAAACAAGCTCTGCTGTAGGCAGTGCCATGTCAAAGATGTTTGGACCCGGCCACATACAACATGACAACGACCTGTCCTTTCACTTATGTATTAGGCGGGTCTCTGACTAGGTGCATAACAGCTTAAGATAGAAGAAACTTGTTTTGCGTTTACTGTGTGTTGTTGTGTGTGTCTTTTTTAAACTGCCGGTGAATGGTGTTCATAGACAGAATTTTTACATGAAGAAGACTAATGGGCAGCTCACGAGTTTTTGACACCTTAGGCGAACAATTATGTAACACAGTTCTGTGTATAGGTCTGTCAATGACGTAGAACCGATACAGCGCTACTAACTAAATACAGCAAAGGGCGGATCGCCTGCTGCACACACCACTTCATGGACTAAGTTAAGAAACTTTTCTTACATTTACATGTTAACATTTTACGTCCCTGATGTTAAAGCTCCGCTCACTGTATGTGAGAACCAGTACAAGATATTGATGTACTTTTATTCTTTCCAAGGACTAGTGCAGTAATTTATTTATTAGTTAAAACAAGAGCTCGGCTTAGATAAATGAGACAAAAGACATTTTACAGAGGACATCTGCCACACCCTGTACAGGTGTTAAGGTGAGGGGTGGGGTGGAGGATGTATTTTTTTTTTTTTTTTTTTTGCGAGATCCACATTACTCTCCTGATCCGACCTTTGATTGAGAAATCACATGTATTCGCGCGACTTTGACATAATTGTATCCCCTAATTTGAGATGTACGTCACACAATGACAGTAAATTAGTTTAGCTCAAGTAAAATTCTTTGACGTCATAACCACTGCACGACACACGTCAAATTTGAACACATTGTTTAATGACGCAATCAAACGTTTTATCACTAGTAATCGCTCTGCGGATGCACGCTGGACGCCATAGTTCTTGCTCTCCATGTGTGCTTTATAAACATCACCTCAGGATGTAAAAGGGCAGATGTTTGCTCAATAAACGTTGGGCCAGCGAGTTTTGGTGTTGTGGGGCCAGTGAGTTTTGGTGTTGTGGGGCGCAGCGAGTTTTGGTGTTGTGGGGCGCTGTGAGTTTTGGTGTTGTGGGGCCAGTGAGAGTTGGTGTTGTGGGGCACAGCGAGTTTTGGTGTTGTGGGGCCAGTGAGTTTTGGTGTTGTGGGGCCGGCGAGTTTTGGTGTTGTGGGGCGCAGTGAGTTTTGGTGTTGTAGGGCCAGTGAGAGTTGGTGTGTGGCGCAGTGAGTTGTGGTGTTGTGGGGCCAGTGAGAGTTGGTGTGTGGGGCGCAGTGAGTTTTGGTGTTGTGGGGCCAGTGAGAGTTGGTGTGTGGGGCGCAGTGAGTTTTGGTGTTGTGGGGCACAGTGAGTTTTGGTGTTGTGGGGCACAGTGAGAGTTGGTGTGTGGGGCCAGTGAGAGTTGGTGTGTGGGGTGCAGTGAGTTTTGGTGTTGTGGGGCACAGTGAGTTTTGGTGTTGTGGGGCACAGTGAGTTTTGGTGTTGTGGGGCACAGTGAGTTTTGGTGTTGTGGGGCACAGTGAGTTTGGTGTTGTGGGGCACAGTGAGTTTTGGTGGTGTGGGGCACAGTGAGTTTTGGTGTTGTGGGGCGGAGTGGATTTTGGTGTTGTGGGGCCAGTGAGAGTTGGTGTTGTGGGGCGGAGTGAGTTTTGGTGTTGTGGGGCGCAGTGAGTTTTGGTGTTGTGGGGCGCAGTGAGTTTTGGTGTTGTGGGGCACAGTGAGTTTTGGTGTTGTGGGGCCAGTGAGAGTTGGTGTTGTGGGGCGCAGTGAGTTTTGGTGTTGTGGGGCCAGTGACAGTTGGTGTTGTGGGGCCAGTGAGTTTTGGTCTTGTGGGGCCAGTGAGTTTTGGTCTTGTGGGGCCAGTGAGTTTTGGTGTTGTGGGGCGCAGTGAGTTTTGGTGTTGTGGGGCGCAGTGAGTTTTGGTGTTGTGGGGCGCAGTGAGTTTTGGTGTTGTAGGTCACAGTGAGTTTTGGTGTTGTGGGGCGCAGTGAGCTATTCCGAGCAATTGTTTTACCATCACATTGCTTATTTTCGGTTTTCACATCTTTTAAAAAAATGTTCTTCAGAATTTATTGTAAAATAATGTCAATTACCTCGTTCCTGAAACCTAACCCTATTGTCTTATTCCAGAAACCTAACCTTATTGTCTTTAAATTCCAGAAACCTAACTCTATTGTCTTATTCCAGAAACCTAACATTATCGTCTTTAAATTCCAGAAACCTAATCCTATTGTCTTATTCCGGAAACCTAAGCCAATTGCATATTGTCTTGTTCCGTAAACATAACCCTATTTCCCTGTTCCAGAACCTAACCCTATTGTCTTGTTCCAGAAACCTAACCCTATTGTTTTGTTCCAGAAACCTAACCCTGTCAACAACGTGACCTCTCTCAAGGACTCTCAGCGACGTGCCGGAGCTGTAACTCCCAAAATGGTTGTAGCAGCAGACAAAGTCGCTGAGACTGTGGCAGTGGTTCCCAGACCCAGCTATCAGGAGACCTCTGTCTACAGCTCGTTAGAGATATCTGACCACAGGTTGGTGCACTTGTTAATTTGTCATTTTGATCACTGGACAACAGGTTTTGATCACTGGACAACAGGTTTTGATCACTTGGCAACAGGTTTTGATCACTTGGCAACAGGTTTTGATCACTAGAAACAGGTTTTGATCACTAGACAACAGGTTTTGATCACTGGGCAACAGGTTTTGATCACTGGGCAACAGGTTTTGATCACTTGGCAACAGGTTTTGATCACTAGACAACAGGTTTTGATCACTGGGCAACAGGTTTTGATCACTGGGCAACAGGTTTTGATCACTGGACAACAGGTTTTGATCACTGGGCAACAGGTTTTGATCACTTGGCAACAGGTTTTGATCACTGGACACCATGTTTTGATCACTTGGCAACAGGTTTTGATCACTAGACAACAGGTTTTGATCACTAGACAACAGGTTTTGATCACTGGGCAACAGGTTTTGATCACTAGACAACAGGTTTTGATCACTGGGCAACAGGTTTTGATCACTGGGCAACAGGTTTTGATGAATGAGTAGCTAATGGCTTATGTACTATAATCTATACTGCAAACAGACTACTTCACTGCAACTCTCACATGACCATAGTCAGAAATCTGTGCACGCTGTTTATCAACCAGTAGCATATGATCTCATAAATCCAGCGTTAGCAAACGTTAACCCAGTTCTTGAGAATCTCAAGCTGAACTGAAACAATTCCCCATTGTGACACAATTTTAGTTTTACAGCATCAAACAAGGGGAAGGAATAATTGTAATTTTTCTACCTTAAAATAAATGTCATTATTACTTCCCCTTATGTTCTCGTATTAAAACTCATTGATAATAATTTATTACCACCACATACAGTAAGACCAATCACAAAGAGCTTAATTAACTATAAATCATTTTCAAAAAAATTATCCAACGCTTTATTAAATAAAGAATTCTGTTCACTTATTGATAAGTTTATAAAACAGCTTACATTAACATCATTGCAAATTTTATTTTATTCCAGACGCCACAGAGAACAAATTGACTTCCGACCAGTTCTCCACCCAGTAAGATACGCGGATACTGCTTACATTTACCTCAACAACACAAAGAAGCGTTTTGTCAGCAGAACGTTCTACGAGGCACGAGTACGGCCAAGAACTTTCTCAGACACCACGTTCAACTATCCTAAAACTGCTGATGAGCGCTATGTCAGTTATCTCGACTTCCACAACCATGAGAATAGAAAATGGTTTAAAACCAGCATCGAGATCAAAGCCAGGAAGTTCACTTCCGCTCAGGTGCTACGCTCACCCAACAATAATTATTTGGACGTTGAAAACACTAAAACAACCACCACCAAATCGTTCTCATCGTCAGGAGTTAAGGACCTGGATCCTGCTGGTATTCCTGCTGGAGTCGGGTCAAACAATTTAGGGAGGAACTTAAGTCTCTCTGGAAGCCACGGTCGGTATGGTGAGGCTGTTGAGGAAAAGTTGGATCCAGGAGCATCTCAGATCTATATACCAAAACCACTCAATAGGTCTTTAGATGACCAGTCGTTGATCACAGGAGATCTACTGCTACATTTTTCCAATAGGAAACTTGACTTCAACATGAACGGTCCATTGCCAGGGTATTCGGATGTTTGAGCAATCTAATTTTTTTATGGCAGAATTATTTTGATTTATGCATACGTAGTTTTAGAGATCATTTTTTGTCCACACTTATTCAATTACACTTGCTTGGCTCATATGAGAACCGCAAGCAGCTATTACTATTAACTAATGGGCACTACTGACATGGACTGTACAAGTTATTTGATGCCATTATTTACAGCACTGAAATATTTTCTTTTGAGAGAATCTAGAGTTAATTTAAAATTGTAAGCAGCTTTCAAAACCAAGGAAATTGTAAAATTAATAATCACTAAGAGACAAATCATGTTTGTGTAATAAATAATTATTTTACCTACTTTTCTATCTATAATTTCTCATGTTTCTTCTAACAAACAGTTTATATTATTTGAGTTTTAATGGAGATAAATAATACATTACAGCTTGAACGTGTGTCATAAATTATATGTTGCTGAACTTGCTGGGCCAAAGAATTATGCTCATTTAAAAAAAAAACTTTTCCCCCCATATTTACTATAACTATTGCAAGCTTCTAACTATTTTGCTGAATGTGGAATTTATTTAAACCATATACATATATACTAGAGCTCTAGAATGGGAGAATTTTAAGACATGGGAAATCTGTAGAGTATAAGCGCCAGTTTTATGATTAAATGGATTGATACTTATTTTCTAAAAGTACTAGGAAGATTGAACTGCAAGAAAGGCCATTTTTTACTGTGATTAGATGGACAAGGAGAGAAACGCTGGAAGTTTATATTTGAGTTTATTCCCTTAATATTTTTTTGTTTGCCTGTGACATTTGTTTTGACATAAGTGACTTGGGCATGGGAGTTCATGCAAGACTAAAAACTAGTAGATTTTCCTGGCATCATTGCTTTTATTTTATAGTACAGCAATATTCAAAATTTATTTTTATACTGTAGGTTTGAAAAGTCATACAATTATAAGGGGCAATGTCTCATATATAACTTTATTTGTCCACATGTACCTAATGTAAGTTAATGACTTCCAATAGTGCCAGGGCCTTACAAAAGGAAATATTAAAATCTACTTAAAATTGCTCATATTTAATTAATTTATGTACTAAAAAATTTATTAAAACCGAGTTAATTATTCAACTTGATTTTTGTTTGTGAATCATTCTTGTAACAGATTTAATTCAGGAATATATTTGGTAAAGTCATACGTATAATCAAAAATATGGGTTTAAGTTTAATTTGAAATAAAGTATTTTGTATTGGTTCAGTCTGAGTACATTGCTCGTCACATTACACAAAATTAATTTGGTTCTGATTGATGAATTAGTATTTAAATAGTCAAAGCCATTCACTAAATCAACAGAGGAAGGAGACAAGGGAAAGAACTGTATGAGCCTACAATAAAGTATTTAAAATAATTTTAAGTTAGGTGAAAGATCAATTACAAGTTGAATTATTTCATTAAGAGATTTTTCATTATTAATTTAAATGTTCATTGCATTCATTTTATTTTTTTAAGAGGGATATTTCCCTTTAGATCGTATCTTGGAATGAACTAGTAAATAAAACACATCAACATGTTACAGTTACTTTTAGAGTTATCTTCAAGTTTTCTAGAGTGACGTTAGCAATGCTAGAAAATGGAGTACTATTTCTTTCTAAATATTATTTCCTGGTACATATATTGTATGCTTTCACAAGCAAAACAAACACCAAACAATCTTCCATTATGTACATTACAGTACATTTACCTTATATAAGGGTGGCTAATAGCTTTATACACAGAATTAAACAAAATTAACTCTAAAAACAGTCATTTATTTTATTCTGTTGAGAGTATGTACACTTGATAAGTTTCTTTCCTGCATCAAATGTCACTGATAATCTGTATATTTATTGGCCTGCCCATAAGCCTTCTCCACTGGATATTTCTTAGCATTTGCTTGCATCTTTGCAAAAACTGCTTTTGGGAGATCAATATGGCACCTGCTGGCTAAGTCTATGAGATATATCAATACATCACTCATCTCCTGCCCCACGTGTTCTCTCTCAGCTTCACTTAATTCTGAGAGAAAATGTGTAAAAATGTGAACTTCTGGGTAGTTCATATATTTTATTTTAATCTTCTTTAGACTTTTTTAATCAAAATATAACATTAAAAAAAAAAAAAACAGTTTAAGTTAATGGAAAACATTATTACCTGGTAAGCCTTCTGAAACCTCACCTTTCCACTGACTGAAAATAAAATAGGACATCTCATAACTTTTCTTTAAAGACTTTAATTACAATCTCTGTGAAAGTGAAACTAAATTAAAAAAGACAACTTCGCAAACTTTTCATCATCAGGTGATGAAAAATAGCTGATATTTAAATTAGTTTGTTTTTGAATTCTTAATTACAATTACACTGACATTTTTCATTAAATCTAATTTATGATCTTATAAACCTCTAGTAATACATTAATAGTACTGAAACAATGAAAAGATTAAAAGACAGATAAACACCTACAAAATTTCAGCAAGTTCTCCGACTTCTCCAACCAAGGCTAGTAGAACATTGCGAGGACTATGAAATTGACGCCAATTTCTTTCATTGATAAACTTTTCATTCAGCTGCCGACTGAAAATAGTATTTGAAAAGAGGAAAACTACATTAAAAATATTCAGCAATCCACTTTTTAATTTCATTGGTTATTAAATATGCTTATGAAAGAAATCCTTGACATTTTTTAACAAAAATTGCCAAAGTCTATACAGTAGTAAAGTACACTGTAGAACAGAATTCAGTCATCCCAGGGAGAAGAAATATAAAGAGATTTATGTAACCTAAGAGTAAGAGAGTGAGAATGGCAGTGCTAGTGATGATGAAGTTGTGTCAGACCCTGCTACCCCAGTGGCAGCTGATGGGTGAGAGTTTCCTTGATGGTCGGTACACACAAAGGTGAAGGTAGAAAGTTAAAAATTTCAACTTCAAAGAAAAATGAAAAAGCAGACAGACTAATCTTTATAAAAATGTCCGTAATTTTATAAGCTGATTAATTTATTTAACAATGGCTACTACTTTGTTAAAGTGCTTATCTGTTAAGGCACATTACCGAAAATATTCTGGAAAATAGTCATCTGAACCATTTAACTTTAAAGGAAGTTCATGATTAATTTAAGATACAAAAGCCTAAATAAAAAGTATATTTATTTGCATAGGTATGCTTGTCAAGATTATTTCCTAATACTAATACAGTCAAACATATGAACTGAAAGCTTATATTTCAACAGCTGAAGCTCCCTTGTAGAATGTCACACTTACTTACAGCTCTTCCAAACTTGTTTCTGTGAATGAGAATGACTTGTGGGTACTCTGAGAGAAATCTAAATTTTGACATGCAGTACTTTCTGAGTCGTTAGTTACGTTACCAATGTCATCTTGATCTAAATCTCTACTTATGATGTCTTCCATAATTGGTAATCTAAATGTTAAAGGGAAAAAAAATTAAACTGGGCTTGGAAATCTTTCAGTAATCCTTGTTACATTATCTTTCATAAATTGTGCGTGAGCCGCAATGTGGATACAGAAGAGCCGCATCCGAGCCCTGGTTTGGCCAGTGATTGTTTGATTCTTAATTTTTTTGTTTGTAAGTTTTTAAGTAAGAAGATTTTATTTGGCATCTTACTGTGACAACCCGCAAGTAGGGTGATAAATAAAGAAATGGTTGCATCACGTTTGACAATTATAATTAATATGTATTGCAATAAGACTTACAAATTAGCGTGGTAATAGTAGAGCTAAAATACAAAACATAAATTAATATAATTATAATAATAATAGTAATAGTCTATAGTGCGTTTAATTTAAATTTGTCTACTGCTACGACAAAGTAATGGCAGACGACCCGGGGGGTTGTGGCTGGTGCTACGACATGTCGTAACGCCAGCAACATCCTCCCCCTGGATCGTCTGCTGTTACGACATGTCGTAAACAATTTGCTGCATTTCAAATATGCTAATACTAATACTTGAATACTGAACAATAGTTCTCATAATAAAATATTATGATTACTAGGTAAGCCTATTCATGAATTTTGAAGGTTAAAAAAAAAATTAGATTCATCCATTAAATGAAAAATACTTAAAATTTTTAAAAATTGAATTTTCACAACAGCTTTGCTAGACAAATGGATAGTCTAGTCGGGTTAGTTTGAAAATGATATGACACTATTGATAACGGGATCGAATCCCGCTGCCGTCAAGTTTTTTTTTTTAAATTTCATTTATTTATTTTTTTAAAATCACAACGAGTGTGCTGATAATTTTTTTTTTTATTCTGAAAAGCAGATACGTTGATTAATCTTAGGGGTCTACCGATATTCATTTTTGCCAAAACGAAGTTTCTGATACCTATAATTATACTTTATACTGATATTTTTACAAGTTCTAGATCATGACCTACATAGATGATAAACATTAAGACATATGAATAATTATGACTCACAACAAACTTCGGCTTTTACTTACAAAAATAATAATTGTTAATTTTAACCTTCATGAATGAAACAACGAGAACAAAGCAATACTAATACGCCAATAGTAATAGAGTAAAAATGAAGTTGAAGGATGAATGGAATGGTTTCCAGTGACAAATCTGCACACTGTACATTTCATTATTCCACACGAAACAAATTATTTTACATTCTTGCGATTGTGCGCGAATCGTTTCTTGAGGATTTTCATTTACAGCTCTACTTTACGGTATGCTAAATTTTAATACTCGGCATCACTTACACAAGTATAGTATAGTATAGCAAAATCGGCCGACATATTTATAATCGGTAGACCAATATTAAATCTATTTAAATAATTTATTTAAATAAAAAAGCCCGGATCTATTAATGTCGTAAGTCGTATTATAATATATACGCGTGTAAATGTAAAGAAGAGTTTGTTACGATATTATTGCGACTTAATTCTTTCCAAGTGCCAAGTGGCTACTGCAAAGAGTGACTAAAACTAGTCGTAGCAGAAGTAGCGTATGTCGTAACGCTAGCAACATCCCGCCGGATCGTCTGCTGTTACGACATGTCGTAGCACTAGTTTCCTGACTAGCGCTACAACATGTCGTAACGCTAGCAACATCCGGCCGCGTCGTCTGCTGCTACAACAAAATTGTCGTAGCGCTAGCCACATCCTAAATTTAATAAATTAAAAATCTAACTTCTCATGAGAAAATTAAATTTAACTGTGAAATAATATTCTACTTATACAATACATAAAAAATACGGCTAAAACCTATATCTCCTACCGGAGCGTTGCGTCTCTTCCCGTTGCTATGAAGGATAGTTGTTATTTTAATTTTAGGGTTTGGGTTAGGTATAGCTTTAGAATTTTCTGAAAATTCACGGGGCTCGCACTATTTTTCCGGGCCGGTGACGTGCCATAGCAACGAGATGGCCGCCGATAAGGTCGGCCCGGTCGGAGATATAGGTTTTAACCAAAAATACATGCAGAAACTGCAGGATTACCTGAAGTAAAGTTAATTTAGTATTTAGTAAAGTAATACTTACTTAACTTTAGTGTTGTTACTAATTAATTACTAATGTTACTGTAGCCGTAGGCTGTAGGCAGGTGACTTTTAGTCTTTAGAGTTAGAGTCTTTAGTCTTTAGTTACTTAATTGATTAATTGTCTTACTTAATTAACTTAACTAACGCGGAGTACTTGATAAAACAAATTTAACTTAAAGCAGAAACGTCTAAATTACATGGAGCTCATTACATTAAATACATAAATTATGATTGATTATTATCGACATTAAAATTAATTACTCAACATTATTTCAGTTTCAGTAATAAGTTTAATAAGTAATTATAATTCGAATTATAATTAAAATTAAATAATAAGACTGCTTAAAAACCGCGCACCAAAAAGTAAGTGATAGTACACAGCAGTAGAAAAATGAAAAATGTTTGGGTGTTGGACTTAACAAAATAATTGTAACAGTACAAATGAAATATAAAAATTTTGAAACAAAATTCGTTCGGTTATCAATATTAGCATTAGTTAGTATTGCCAGTCCCAGGGTCAAGGCGGCCAATGATATATGAAAATAAATATTAATTATAATTTTAATATAGTTTTAGTTTATTTATTATTTGAACTCATACTCATACTGCCATACAGTATCATAATCATACACTTAATTATGACTTATAGGCCAGGCTACTTATGACATGAGACTAATTGACAATTTTGCATTTTTCGTATTATTTTTACGTGAAGTTTTAAGTCATTTTGGTGTCTTGTCCAACCGTTCACCTTCCAATATTCAATTTAGAAAATGAATAAGTGTCAAATTAGAAACAGTGGCCTCAGCTGTGTCTGGCTGTTGACTTGTACCTACTGATGTCCTCGATGCTTATGATAGATAAGTCAGATGCTGCAGACGCCTCAAAATATTCTAATAACGGCATTTCGGAATCCCGCGATTTCACTTCTTTTGGTTGCTTTTTTTTAAAGCCGGTAAATAATTTTCCATCCATCTTTGGTAATCCTGCAGTTTCTACACGTATATTATTTCAGAGCAAAATATAAATTTCTTATGAGAACTTACGTTTTTGATTTATTAAATGCTTTAATATATGTTTTATTTTAGCTATTACAGCGCTACTTTGTGAGTCTTATTAATCTCTTAGACTTTTTGCGACACTTATGTTATACTTAAATTTAAATTAAATTGAAAATTAAACCTGTATAGCATTGTCAGTTAGGAGCAGTCCATAATTGACGTCACGTAATTTTGGCCAATCATTAACCCACCCCCTCCCCCTAGTCACACTTCGTTACAAAAACTTAGACCCCCCCNAAAACACTTTATTGTTATTTTAGTATGTATTTAGTGTAAGACTACACTCTGATATCGTAACACGCGGTAATCCGTGCAAAACGTAATAAAATAGATAGTAAGAAATCGAATATTAAGGTGGAACTTTGGCTCATAGTAGCGTGTTTTGACGTGACGTCAAAATTCTTAAACTCCCCTTCCCTTCGTCACAATGCTGGGGACCCCCCTCCCCATAGGCGCGTGTCGCATTTTGGGAAATTAAAAAACGTGATTTTTTTTGCCCCCCCCCTGGAAAAATTCCTAGCGACGCCCATGGTCGCTAGGGTTGGTGTCCCTCGGGGCGGTAGCTTATGGTGTCCTGAATGGTGTCACCCCTTCACGACTTAATGGGCCGTCCATAGATGACGTCACGTGAGGTTGCCGATTTTTACCCCCTCCCCGAGTTATAAAAACTTAGACTCCTTCCCCTTTCTTCCGCTATGACATCACACAGCTTTTTTTTCAAACACACCCCCCCCCACTCCAGTATTTTCTAAATAAAAATTAGCTTGTAGCAATTTTTTTTTCATTTCAATATGTATTTATTGTGAATCTGCACTCTACTATCGTAACACGCATGAAGCCATTGAAAACGTCATTAAATAAATTGAAACAATCAAATATATAATTGGAACTTTTATTTAAAGTTGTGCCATTTTTTAATGTGACGTCACATTTTAATCACACCCCCCCTCATCACACATCGTCAAAGATGCGTGACTCCTTCCCCCTATGGCAGATGAAAGGGGTGGGCTGAGTGGGCTGAATCCAGGGGCCCCAATGATTTAAATTTTATTACAGTCTATAATAAAGATGAGCAAATGTTTGTATGATTCCCTGAAAATGCCTTGGACAGTCATACGGTAGTGCTACAAATATGAGTAGGAAGTATAACTGAGTTCAGGCTATTCTTCGTGAGAAATACAGTGTTGCTCATTATGTGCCGTTCACAGCTCATTCCTTTAATTTGGTTGAGAAAAGTGCTGCAGGTTGTCCTTCTGAAGTCAGATTTGTTTTTGTCTTCTGCAAAATGTTTATACCTGGCTCGTTGCATCTACTCATCGTTGACAGGTACTCCAGAAACACATGAAATACCTTCTAACAAAGCCTTGTGTGACAAAAAAGATGGTCAGCCCGACATGAAGCTGTAAAGTCTGTTAATAAATCATACCATGAGAATATTGCAGCACTACTTAGTAATTCACAAAAATCAGCTTCATGACTGTTCACTTGAAGCAGGAGGATTTCGGAAGGAACTGAACAACTGGGAATCGCAATTTTACTTGAAATTTAGAAAGCAGTGGCGTCGCTAGAGGGTGCGGTGGGGGCGGGCCGCCCCGGGTGACACCATTAGGGGGGTGACACCAGAATGTAAAATTCAATATATTCCCGTTATTTGGCACTGAAAAACTCGGAAGAGTTCTATGGGTTAAATCATGACGGGGTGACACCAGGAGCCACCGCCCCGGGTGACATCATGAGCTACCGCCCCGGGTGACAGCAACCCTAGTGATGCCTCTGTTAGAAAGATTTCAGAAAACGAATGTATCTCTTCAAGAACCGTGAATATCTTTGAATTCAGTCATGCATTTTAAGTCTCTCATTGAGTTTGTTAAAAGACAGCATTCTTAATTTGATTCCTATAAAGACACAAGAAATGACAAGTCCGTGGAAAAAAAGAGAATAAACAATCTTCAATAATAACAAAAAGAGAAAGTGTCAGTTTGATAAGGGACATCACCAAAACGGTATTTCTGGTAATTATGGACACATTTTCTTGAGACCTATAACATCGGTTAAACGCATATAAAGACATCCATGAGAAATTTGGCTTTCTTCTGAGCTCAGCAATGACGCCACCCGAGGGGCAGCAACCAAGTTAAAGGAAGAATGTTCAAGTGATTTCAAAGACTGCTTACCTTTAGAATTAATTTTAATTCAATTTTTAGAACTCTTAAAAAGATTATTATTATTTTTTATTTTTTTTAATTGTCCAGCCCCAGGCTCAGGTTAAAGAAAATGAAGTAGCGCAATGAAAAATTCAAAACACTTGCAGAGAGCTAAAAATTTTGCTTTTTTGAATGAACTAAATTTTACACAGTCGTTTACAAATGTAACATCGCACATAGCATCTATCTCTCAATGATGACGTCAAACAGCAGCAGAGAGCGATCATTTTAAAAAATGAGTTGGAATTTGCATGGAACAATTAAGACAGATATGATCTCTCTGATGAGCATTGAAAAGGAACTATTGTAAGCTTACTTAGCTTTACTGACTTGATTGATAAATCGCCATGAGAAAAATTCGCAAACGAAAGTTGTAGGTTGAATTTAATAATAATAAATAGTTTAATGACTTTTTGATTTCACATAGAGAAAATAATTCATTACCTCATTAAAAAAACAACAATTAGTTTTTAGCGCATTTTCGAGAAGTCGAATGCGCTATTGCACCCGTTTTGTCCGTCCGTCCGTCATCACCTTAGGTCTCAGCAACCATAAGTCCTAGACCCATGATGTATATATGTTTTTTGTATGTCCTGACCTGCCATTTGTGCATCAACACTCAGTTACTCGATCCGTTAAAAAAAACCGTTAAAACTATCAAAAAACATTGCGAATCGAGAGATAACACTGGCGCAGGCAACGGCCGCCATTGCCGGAAGTCTTAGTATTATCAAAAGAATTAGTTTTTTTTTTGTTGACGTCATTAGAATATGTGTAAAAGTTTAGAGAGTTTTACGTCATCATTTGTGGTGACTTCAATCAAGATCTTAGCGGCCCAGAGGCAGAAATTGAAAACTTTTTCGAAACAAGCTTCAACATTCAACTACTTTCACCAAGATTGGCAACTACGATCTATCAAACAACAATTGACGGAGTATTTGGGCGATTAGCTGATTACAATTTAGAATGTTTCATTTATGAGTCCTACTTCAGTGACCACAAACCACCTGTAGTTAGATTAAAGAGAAAATAAAAATTTTTAAAATGTCAAGAAATGACTTTTAAATAAAAAAAATTTCAGGTATATTCATTACACAAGAAAATTCATAAAAATATGTCTAAAATCTAAACACAATTACTGATAACTACATAATGCTGATATCTAACATAAGTACTGATACATAATACGAAAATGCGCTAACACGTCCTGAGTTCCAAAAGGGACCAGGCTTAACATGATTTTTTTTATTAGATTCTACTAAAAAATACGGAATTACGCGTAATATTACTCTTTAAGGGGGGCGCGCTCGTAACCACAATATAGCGTAAGTCGGGATGAGACCGTCATAACCTTATGACTACCAGTATATTTAAATATACATATCTATGCTTGCACGCCTTAAATCATTATAAATAAAACAAAATAATAACTCAAAGAAGACATTGAATTCATACTTTTCTTCTAAAAAGGGAACAAGGAAAACCCTTCTTTTGTTTTTTGGGGGGAGAAAAATCGTACTACCCCCCCCCCACAATAATGTGGTGGAGGGAGTAGTGAGGTGGGATTCGTCCATGCTGTCGGTGTTTTTCAAAGTCCAAATGGCTTTATATCTTTTAAAACAGAAGACTCCGCCTCTGTCATGTCCAGCCTTTTAAAAGATCTCTCAGCAGTGACTTTTTTTCTCTCTTCCCCCCCCCCCTAATTTGTTTTAATGATGTTAGTGTGTTGGTAATGTTGCAAGTTAACTGATAATTTTTTCAATTAAAAGTTTTTTCTTTTAACGTACTTCATTATATTTTATTCCTTTCTAGTTGAAAGAAACGTGTCTTCTTTTTTTTTTTTTTGACATAAAATTGAACACAGTAAAATGTTTGACTTTGGTGTCACCCACCCCCCTCGCGACGCCACTGTCACCCCTCCTCTCCATCTTGATGGTCATATTATTTTGCCGAAATCAGCTGAGTTCAGAGGCGTCACTAGGGTAGGTGTCACCTGGTGCGGTAGCTCAAGGTGTCTCCCCTTCACGATTTACCCCATAAACCTCCTCCGAGTCGGTCAGTTCAAAATACTGTGAACAGTATTTCAGGGCGTCTTGATTATAGACCTTGACTCTATGTACAGTTTTTAAATTATTAAATAGCGGTAAGTAACCATACGTTAGTATTGTGGTTGGATTCTCACGGGGGATCGAATATATATGTTGTCTTGTGCATAATAATAATACATTGATCATTTATATACCGCTGTATCAACCTGTATCTCATCAAGGAGCCGGGCTCACAGCGCTTTACATTGAGAGAATATAACACTAAAACAAACAAACAAACAAACACAAACACATACACACACACACACACACACACACACACACAGATATATNTATATATATATATATTAAATAATCATTCATATCATAAAAACCACATAAATGACAATAATTATACATCAGCTGCGTTTATCTTTAATACTTTAAAAAGAAATGTTGTTTCATTAATTTTCAAAGCAAATTTTGAAAAGATGCGTCTTGAGTGAAGTCTTTAAGGACTTAGTAGTTGAAATACTACGGATGTGTAATGGTAGAGAATTCCATTATTTGGCTGCACAAAAAGAGAATGAACTTTTGCCAAATGTTTTAGTTCTTGTCTTAGGAACACAGAGAATGCGTGTGTCTGCGGAAGAGCGTAGCTGACGACTTGGTGAGTAGACCGACAGAAGTTCAGTAAGATGGGAAGAACATGAGTCAGAAAAGAAGTTGTGACAGATAACGGTCTGTTTGTAATCAATTTGGGCTTGTATGGTTAGCCAATGAAGTGAGTCAAGTAGTGCATATTTTAATAATCATTTAAACTCTTCATTTCAATCAGATGAGTGCATTGTTACGAGAGAAGCCTAAAAAGTTTTTAAAAATTGGAAGATTTATTAACGAATTGTAGCAAGGGGCGGCACAGAGAGGAAGTTGTGAGTGGAGTGACCTTCATCACCTGGTGAGTGATTTTAGATCGGTAAGACTGACTTTTTCTGTGGCTTTAAAAAAAATTGTGCCAGAAAAAAACAAGCCAGTTTTCATTGTAAAATAAAATAAAGTTATTCAACTAGGAAACTATTAGTAAAATTTTGATTTCATATCTTTATACATGTCACATGTATAAAAGATTGATCTAATGATTTCGGCTTTAGTTCAAGTAAAAGTTTTTGTACACCACGACTGCAGCTTTTCATATTCGTTTCATTATAATATCCAGCAGATGCTATCAAGGGCAGCACAAGGAGCACTCATTGGATGGGAGGCCCATGGACCTAGAATTCTTTTAGCAACCTTTCGGACAAAGAAGCGTAGCATCGACCTAGATGTCATCCAATGCTATGCACCAACTAACGAAAGCGACGAAAGAGACAAAGAAGAATTCTACAATAGAGTGATAACCATAGTCCAGGGTCGCCCACGGAGGAACATCGTCATCCTCATGGGAGACTTCAATGCAAAGATCGGCAATAACAACATGAAGAGGTTATGGGACAACAAGGGATAGGCGAGATGAACGACAACGGTGAGAGGTTTGCAGACCTATGTGCCACAGCAGACCTAGTAATAGGAGGGAGTATTTTCCAGCACAAGAGAATACATAAAGCTACATGGGTCTCACCGGACATGAGAACGATGAACCAAATAGACCATGTATGCATTAGTAAAAAATTCAGGCGATCTCTCCAAGACGTTCGTGTAAAGAGGGGAGCTGATGTTGCCTCAGA